>CAEGAD010067563.1:0-55985 GCA_903067055.1 Poeciliopsis paucimaculata
TTTATAAATATACCTTCAGCCTCTTCCTCGCTGTTCGCTCTAAACCAGCAGCTCCAGAGGAGAAAAGCTGCTGTACTCCAGGCATCGCGCCAGTCATTTTAAGGATGCTGATTGGTTCTCCAAAAACAATGAAGACGCGGACATTATCATCAATAAATTCAATAAATAAAATCCCCACGGGCCAAACTTGAAAACTAGACGTTATGCTGCTAAAACTAAGCTTTTGTCAGCAACTCCGGCGGAAGTGAGAGCACTGCGCAACGCAAGAAATAACCCGGCCGGAACACAGTGCATTAAATAATAAAGCATAATTTAACAAAGCTTTGAGGCAGATACATTTTCCTCGAAAAATTTTAATTATCGAGATACTCGAATCACTCAAGGAATCCTTTCAGCCCTAGTTTAAACAACTGATTTGAGATTCAAATCCATTTTTTAAGGACATGATTCAATTCTGAAACAATTTCTAATTCAAAAACAAATTTTTCTATTCAAACAGCCAAGAGATTTTGTTTAAATTATGAGACTGACAATAGGAAAAAGATAATGTAAACGGCATTTTTTTTGAAGACAATTCTATAAAGTTTCATACATTATCATATTCCTCATTTTCACTTAAAACTAGATTTGTGCATAAAATTTTTTAACTGAAATTATTAGTATCAGGTCAGCTGAGCTGCCTGGCTTTTTCTTAAATAAAAAAATGTAAAAAAAAATATTCAAAATACAATTGTACAAAAAAATTAAGCTGACTAAAATAATTTTTTATTTAGTCTTTTTGTTCAGTTTTGTATTTATGTATCTCGATTCGTTATTTTTTTGTGCGTTACCATTTTCTGTTAAATAAAATAAATATCTCGTTATAATGAGATAGTATCTCATATTATCTCATTATAAGAGAGATATTTTTTTTTAACAGCGTGGCAGAAATGGGCTTCCATACAATTCAGAATTCCCAGGACTAGGAATTGTGATCCATCATAGAACTGAATTTATTCATCAAAACTGTTTTCCTGCACTGATAGTGAAAGGAGCAAAGTAATACCCAAAGAGACCACAGAGTGTCGCTGTTGTGCTGAAAAAGTTAAATTCTGAACCAACCCTACAAACCAAAAACACCATTTAACAAAATCCTTCCAACTCTGGCTCGGACATAGTTCCTGTGACCACTACTAACTTTAAATGATGTTGCTCAAAATGAAATTACACTTCATTTGACTTCAAATGGAATACCTTCAAGCCAGATGAAGACAAAACCGTTTAATGAGGAACCTCGTTATTTACCGTTTTGAGTAAAAATCTGCTCTGCAAACCATTTTAGAATGGCTAGATGGATTATTTGCTGTATTTGAGGAGGTTTCCTATCTTTTTGAAGAATGGGTTCACATTTTGTTAGAGGCCGATTGAAAGATTTTTCAGAAACTGACCCCCTAAATCACATATGTCACAGTCAAGTTAATCATCTGGATGATATTTAGTTACTATTAGAACCGGCCCGCAGGCCACAGCCGCCCGCTGGAGTTTTGCACGCACCATTACCCACAATGCAATGGTAGCCCACGAAGTCACTACAGCACAAGAGTCTTCATCAGCAATCAGAGCAGAGATCAACTTTCAGGTACCCCCTCCTCAAAAATGGCTAACATTTAGTGGATGCTGAGAACAGAGGGTTTCAAGCCAGGTGGGAGTCAGAGTACATGTTCATGGAGGTAAAAGGCAAACGTGTGCAGTGATGTCAGTAACGCGTTACTGACGTCGAAGCACTTTTTTTTTAGTAACAAGTATTCTAACGCATTGCTATTTCAAATCAGGTAGTCAGACAACAGTTACTTATCGAAATCACTTTACATTACTGTGCGTTACCATTTTCTTTTGTAATTAAATTTTACTTCCCCTCCGCGCCTTGGGTGTGTCTATGCGACAGTATCAGCAGCGACAGAAACATAAACAATGGAGGGAGAAGCGCATTTTGTTGCTGGAAAAATAGGAACTATTTTGAGTTTCGCTCCAAACGTCTGATTATTATAAGCGGCTTTGGGCTTTTTTTTTTAAGTCGCTTGCAGATTTAATGAATTGCGGTATTTGGGCTTAATAAGCCGAGATAAACCCCAGAATTTGTCTGATATCCAGTTAGTTTTAGTCACACTCATAATCTGTCCCGCTGTGTCTTTGTTAATGTCAAGTTAATATTTAACTTCTGAGTGACGTCATGCTCCAGAAAATAGCAAACATCGAGACTAATAGGAACAGCTCAATAAACATGAAAACAGCCACGAATGAACGAGTGCGTAAAGTTCTGTAACTGAACGCCATTATAATTATTAATATTAAGATAAGTGTCACAAATCTGTGCAGCAGGACATCTGAGTTGTGGAGAAGCCTGAGGAGATCTGTGCACTGCGATGTGACACCAAACACAGAGCGGGTTAAAATCCTAGTTTTCCAGACAATAGAAATACACAAAAACATGCACAAATTACAAAAGTTTTTTTTGTACTGTTGTAAGCATTAAACAATCTCCCTTTCAGTTAACACATTGTTGATGTAATTATTATAAAATAACTTGCTATTAAGTTTTGGCAAAGATCAAAATGATTTTCACAGGTGGTGAAGCGTTGTTGTTGTTAGCAGCTGCTGAAAGTAGCTACTTTTAATGCAACTTAGTTACTTTCCAAATCAAGTAATCAGTAATCTAACTAAGTTACTTTTTCCAAGGAGTAATCAGTAATCTGATTAAAGTTACTTTTTCAAAGTAACTATGCCATCACTGCCTGTGTGTCTTCTGTGTGGAGAAAGTTTGGCTGTAATGAAAGAATATAATCTACGAATATAATCTATCAAACTTCTCAAAAACACACAAAGACAGAAACATGGACATCATAGAGCAGCACAATAATGTATTTTGAGTTTATAATGCACTTTAATTTATCTTGATATTAAGAAACATATTTAGTTTTTCAAAACAATGTAATTTTTTGCTGTTTGCCTGTTGAAAATGTTTTCCCTTGAGCTTACTGACAGAGTCATAACAAAATATTGCTTTATTCTTTTAATGTACAGAACCTGCTATTTTTCTTTGAAGGAAGTTTGTTTTTGTCTGTTTGCCTGTTGAAAAATGGTTTCACTTGAAATTACTGACAGATCCATAAGAAAATATCACATTATTCATTTAATTATTAAATGATCAACATTGTGTTAGGTCTGGGTTAAACAGGCTATGTGCAATCACTTCAATATGTATTAATAAACAGTGAACCAGTCCGGCCCTCAGCATGTAGCAAATTTGGTGTTTTGGCCCTGAGTGTATTTGACTTTGACATTCCTGCATTAAAGTCTGAATGTCAGACTTATTTTTTGAAAGGTCAAAAATATTTCATCCATTCATTCAAAACTTAAGTGTATAACATACACAAAAACTGCATTTAAAACCTGCCAAAATAAAACAAGACAAATAAAGTAACGTCAAATTTAAGAATAACATTTTTTTTCTTCCATTTTTAATATAATTTTTATCTTTTTTGAACATTCATTTAGTCACCAGCAGCCTAAGCTTAAGTGTCTGAATTTGAACATGTGTACCTGCGGCACCACTCCAAAGGCCTTCCTCCATGTTTGCACGGGCATGGAGCTGGAAGGAACTCCGTCGATGTACATTTCCCCTTCGGTGTAGGCGAGGCGCAGCAGAGCGGACAGCAAGGTACTCTTCCCAGAACCGGTCCGACCCAGCAGACCCACCTGCACACAGAACAGAGGAAATGAAAAAAATTCTGTTCATAAACTGTTTTTACACATAGGGCTAAAAAGTTCTACCTTGCGGCATATTACATGCAAGCGTAAACAAATTTGTTTTCCTCCACATCCTGTCAAAGGGCATCAGGAGGCATCAGGGTTAAACTGAAGGGCTGATGCTCACCAGGTTTGATTCTGAGAAGCTCTTGAATATTAGAAGTATTCCCAGAAAAACACAATTTATGAACCAATGGGCCCAAAGTACAGACCCTCCATTTTTTCTTTGACTGCTAATAAATGATTTACATTCAAAGAGAAGAACTGGAACAAGCCTTTCAACTTCTCTCTTGACACTATCAGTTCATCTCTTTTAATTCTTTTAATATTTTTTTATCATTTATTTCTCAACATCTTGCTTGGCAAGATGCAGTAACATAAAGGTGGAAAGGGGAAAAAAATAATTTTTTAATCTGAATTTAGAATTGAAAATCAATAACTTGAACTGATCTAAAAGAGTCGATAGAATTATTATTCTAACCAGCAGAGAAAAGTGCTTTAAAGACATGCTGAGGGAAAATAGACTGAATGGATGTCTTCTGTCCCCATAGGTTCTAAAAGCAAAGTTAGGACCATTTTAACACTGATAAATGCCTGGAGTGTGTAAGCTGGATTCTCTTTAAAGACAAATGCAACCAAGCTGAACCTTTCTCCTTGTGACAATCAGCTAATCCATCAGAAACAGTCGGAACGGTCAGGAACTGGCTCAGCTGTGCTCTACACCCTCTACAGATGTTTGTGGAGTCAAAATAGAATAAAAATAATAAAGTTTTAGTACAAAGTAAAGCTCCAGTCTTAAATATATGGAAGCCCATTTCTGCCATGAAAGAAAAAAAATAAAGCCCAACAGGGGATTGTAATTGTCAGTTTTACATAGAATTTATTCAATAGTGCGTTTACTCTCCTTAAATCCAGGTGAGTTATGCAAATTAAGTTTTTTTTAATTGTAAAATCGTCTCTAAAGTCCTTCTCTACCTATTCAGACGCCATCTTTGCAGACAGTGCAATAGATCCAAAAGGTCAAATGGATGCATTTGGAAAAAACAAGTACTTTTATTCAGGTAACATATTATTTTAAAACTCACAATTGCATCTTTCGGTTAAGGTTTTCCTTTCATGGCAGAAATGTGCTTCCATATGACTGTTCCCTTGTTTCTTGCTGGGATTCTGATCTGTGTCACCACTGCCATGCTGTGCTTACTGCAGGGTCACCATGGTCGTGGAGATTAAGTCATATTCAGTTAATATCTGCTATGAAGCAACATAAAGTTGGGCAAAAATGTTAATGTGAGAATTTCACCAACGTCAAATTTAGTGGCAAAGTTATGGTGAAGACTACAATCCAAAATAATTCACTCCATGGTAACATAGATGCTAATTGCCAGGGTCAAAATTTAAACCACAAATAAAACATGCAACTTCCCGTCATCAGTAGGTTCAGCTTGAGCGTTGTCAGATGTTGAATGTGACGATACACAGGAGGTTCAGAGGTGCTCAGGACTGGAAGATCAGCTTCATGTTCCGTGACAACAAATTAAAGTTTGAGGACGAGTTACATCCACACACTTTCATGAAAACGTATTTCTCCAGTTCTAAAGCTGTTACTTCAGAGTAAATCCAACATGTGTAAAACATCAAAATGAAGACATCCGAAACACAGAGTTTCTTTGGATCTAGACTAAACCCCACCTGCTCAGAGTTGCTCCTGAACCATAACAGATATATAACTGACCTACATATTTAATGTGTAACAATGATTTTGGTGATGACATTCATGAAAATGTAATGTTTACTGGCTTTCTCAGTTGTTGACTGTATGATGACTTTTATCACTTTGTAGTTTTGTGTTTTTATGTTGTAAAGCACTTTGAACTGCCTTGTTGCTCAAAAGTGTTACTCAAGTAAACCTGATTGATTGATGGATTGGATTGATTGATTAAAATGTAAAAGTCTTTCTTGGACATCTGGACTTCCAGTCACCACTCAGGACTTACACTTTGACCCCCCTCCACAGCGAAGGAGATGTTGTTGAGCACGGCCCGCCCAGCTTCTGTGTATTTGACAGTGAGACCCTGGACGTCCAGCTGGCCGTGGTTAGGCCAGTAGCTGTACGCGCTTGAGTTGTTGATGACGAGATCAGAATCTCCTTTTCCTCCAGGTTTTCCTTGGAAGGTCTCTTCTGATGCCAAGTCAATGAATTTGAACACTCGGTCCACTGAACGCATCTGGGAGGACAGAAGGACAGGTTTGAGGATACACACCACCACTAACACCACTGTGAGCATGCTGAATGATGAGTAAAACATTTTGTTTGATACTACTTCTACTATTACTACTATTATCATATTATAATAATAATCATAGTAGTAGTAGCAGAAATGCACATTTTAACATTTGAGTTGTTTTTAAATGATTAAAGTCACCCATGTTAATAAACCAAATATTTTTTATATATTTTATTACTCTATTACATTCATTGCTGTGATTACTAAAATATCTCCAGAGAACCTCAGTTCAAGAGGGCATTGATCCAAAGAGCTCCATTAAGTCCACCTCTGAAAGAAACTTCAAGCTTTTAGGGAGTCCTAATCAAAGTTTTGACTCCAGTCTGATTGAGATTACCTTAAACAGACAAACTCCTTCCAATGTTTCCAAATTAAAACAACTCAGCCACAATGAGGAGTTGGTCAAAAATCCCTCACAGTGATGTGAAAAGAGTTCCAGTTATCACAAAGGTTTAGTGAAAGTTGCTGGGTGGTACTTTTTTTTTTACATATAAAATTCTCCAACCGGAACCTTTGTATTCACATCTTCCAGTATGCATGTAATTCTGATGCACAAGCACCAACTGCTAACAACAGTCACGGACACTGAAGCTGCTTTTCTTGGCCAACAGGGGGCTCATTTCTGCTTCAAAAACTGATCTGATGAGATGCCGGACAAGACTGTCAGTGTGTTGTAGTTATGTTAAAAGGAGTTATCAGTAAAGGCATCTAGCCTAAATAGCATCTCAATGCTAAACATGTTGCAGCAGACATCCTTAATGCTAAAGCTAAAGCTCACAGTCCACATTTCTAAACAAGTTCCTTGAATAATCAGAGCTTCCTGAAAAACACTGGAAAGCTGAAACGGTAAAGTAGCACTTCGCACCAAATTGCAATAGAGTTCCACCACTAGGTTTTTATAGTGTTGATGGATCAAAAATTAAATAAAACTTAAATATGTATAACTAAATCTTCTCACGCATTTGACCTTGAAGAGTTGAAGGAATAAGTTGATTAAAACCGTAATCAGATAAATGTTTTTGAACACAAACAATGTTGCAGTTGCATCAAGTGTTACATGGACTTGTGTTGTATGTTCCTCAGACTGGATGGCTTCTTGTTCTGTCTTGATAGATAAAACTGCTTACCAGGCCATCCACATTGATACTGGTGATGATAGCCCATTGAAAAGTACCCAGGATGAGCATAGCCAGGGCCACAATGATGCCAATCTCTCCAGGTCTGTCCTCTGTAAAGTGCATGCAAATTCACAGATACACACGCACACACACAATGTCATCAGCACCGTCCAATAAAAGCTCACCTCTCTGATGTCAGAGCTGAACTCATGTATTACAGCACTCCTACTGGCTCTATTAGAAGCTAATGAGCTGTGAAATTAGCCTTAAACCTGCACTTAACATAAACACAAGCAGTGACGCAGCAGCATGTTTTTTATTGTGTGTTTGCGTTTCCCATTCATTTAATTAAACATGTGCTCCCTTTTGCATTCCAGCAGTTTTCATCTGACAAACTGTTCTGTTCAGATCCTATATTTTTATTTGTTACGCTCAGCCCACTCTCTTGTTAGGATTGGATGTAGATGCACCATATAACAAACCCAATCTACAAATGAGGTTTAACACGTTATAATCGCAAATTTGAACCAAAATAACTGGTATCATTCAGTCAGAATCCAAGAACTTTATTTTTTTTTTTGCAGAAGACTATCATAGAAAACTGCTTCAGTTCAGATATCAAAGCAGAGTTGTTACTCTGCATGTCTTCTATGTTAGCTAGTGTAGCTAACAAGAGATGCTACATTACGTAATATAGCATCTCTTCTATGTTAGCCAATATATTACTTTCTCTATTTATCAAAGCCGAGTGAGAACTCTGATGCTACATCAGCTAATATAGCAAAAATGCTATATTATCTGATATAGCAGAGATGCTATATTTTTCATCTCTAGCACGGATGCTACTTTAGCTAATGCATGAAACTTCCAGTGGCAGACAGTTTCTGTTTTTACCTAGTAAAGTCAGGTATGAAAAGGCCAAAAGTGCAAAATTTCAAAGGAGTGAAACACTTAACATTAATTCTCAGTCATTGCAAACTAGCCCTAGTATTTATTGTGTAGATTCATGGTGACATGTGACCAACAATAGTTTGTAACTCTCTCATGGAGTTCAACCAGATGTCATCAATTTGGAACCATCTGACTGCAATCAAGTACCAAGGGTGGTGAACTGAATCAAAGGGGATTGATGCAGTTTGTTGACTACACCACTGGGTACTGCAGCATGAAATTGAGTACATTTGATGCAATTCAGTCGTTATCAGACTGAATTAAACTATACAGAAGTGGATGCAATTACCAATTGTATGTAGCCGGATTGAAATCTGAATTAAATACTTTTTAGTTGCTTTAAACTGGTGCTGAATTTATCTGTGTATCCCCATATGAATTAAATACCAGATGCTTTATTAAGTAACAATTTACAGAAATTTAGGAGTAATGTTGCTTTCAATATAGGGCGCTAGAACCAGCTGTAAGATCATATGTGAAATGGGACTCTTAAGTTTATTCTTCATCAACATTCGAAAATCTTGAAGGATTTAGTCTTTCTAGTACTCACTGTTGGTTCCTACAGCGATGAAGGCAGCAACGGTGAAGAACAACACAAAGATCACATCACAGCGGAACAGGAACCATCTCAGCGAGGACAGGTAGTGGAACCAGGTGGCTGTGTGGGTGTTCAGAGCTTTGTGGAAGAGTGTCTCAAAGTAAGTCTGACGTCCAAAAGCTCGAATTGTCCATAAACCCTTCAGTGAAATGATTAGGTGAGAGAAGATGGGACTACGAGCTGCAGGGAAGAGAAAACGTGTTTTTAAAGGCATGAATACGGATCATACAGCTACAACATTTTAAGTCTGCTGAGTTGATTTTCCATTTAAAGGCACACTTAATTAATTAGAGATATAAAAGGAAATGGGCTCTTTACCAGAAATGGCTGCAGTATTTAAAAATGAAATCAGAGACAGCACAGAGACATAAAGACAATGCGGTTATTTGGATTTTGATTGACCATAACAAAAATAAGGGTTAATTTAATAGCTCGACTATAACAATTTAATCTTTTTTAGAAAGATACTTAAACAGTGCTGTGCTAATATTTTAAATGTTAGAAAAATGTTTTATAGCAACAGCTCTCACACACTCTCACACTGCTGCTGCTAATAAAAATGTTTGACGGTGGAATTAAATATTTGTAATCCTGTTCTTATATCTTCCTCACTGCCACTCCACAGTCCAATATTCATGCACCTCAGCAAATTAATGATTTGTTTTAATTTAGCCTCCCTGATTATTGGTTTGCTTATATAGGCAGGGTGCACATTTTATTATGGAGGACCAAAACTGACATAATTTTTTAAAAAGCAGAAATTTATCATTTTTGGTCCTCCATATTATTTTACTCAGCCCTTAAATTCCTTTCACATTGCAAGTGTAAATGTGCTCTTAATTTTACAACTGAAGATAAGGAGTTGCGTTGTTTTTTTAATCCTTTCATTTCACCAAATGTTTTAGAGATCCCAAATCGCAATCAATCCATTTTTTTTTTACCAAAGACATTTCCTCTACACAAGTGAGGCCTTCCGACTGTCCTTGCAGCTCCTTTGGATGTTTCTTAGCCCACTTGTAGTTATTTTAGCAATCTCAACTGTTTTCTTGGCTTGATTCATAATTTGACCCTTCTTAAACAGACTAACCTTTTTATCATGACCACAGATCGGGACTTCCAACACAATTGCTTAAGAAATGCGAAATTACTAACTGCATCAGTAAGGATTAGATAACTGGCTACCAGTTGAAATATAACCATCCATGTAGAAATGATCCAATGCTTTATCTAAAGGCGTTGAATCAGTGTCCTGAAAGAGACAACGTCCTTCATCGCCCAAAGTGATGAGTGAATTAGCCAAAAATAATACGGTCATAATAATTGAGTGATATCCCAAACCCAAGGCTTGACAAAAACTGGAGACCTGAAATTGGTTCCAAAATTCCTGTTAGTACATTTGTACATCTTTAACATCTGTAATGGATTGTGTAATATTAGTAAATATAATTATTTATTAAGTATCATGTTAGAAGTAAGTAGTAGTTCAGGTGATTGGGTACTAATCCACTTTAGGCTCCTGAAACTTAGAATTCATTCAGATGAAGTCTGAGCACAGCAGTCTGATTTCCACACAGTGTGGAACTTCTCTCTGTCTCTGTCTGTTTTTCAAGGGTGATCTCGGCAGACACCAAAACATCACTGGAAACAATAGGAAAGAACTACACTATCCCTAAGCTATGGGTAAAAACTGAGAAGCGTAGTTCATTGAAGCTGACTTATACTTTATGTTTCCACTGCATTTTTGTCTGATATGCTGCATAACGCAGGAGAAAGAACAACACCAGGATATAGCTGGAGGAAATCCCAGCTCGGCTCATCTCTGTGACCCCAGTGCAGTTTGGAAAGACCTTGCCGTCACCACTAAAGCATGCACAACGTGACAGAACTGAGCACACAGCTGGGGCGTTCAACAAACACAGTGGCATCGGCAATGGTCCAGTGACATGTTTTCTCATCCTTGAGCATCCAAACAGCAGAAACTTACTTAGATATCTCATGTACATGAGTTTGTCTCAAACAGTTTTTTACAATCTAATTTGGTCTTTTTAGCCCAAACATTTACATTAAAATTGTTTTTTAGAGATCCACTATGAATTGTGTAGTGCATAAAGGGATACCATTTTTTGGCTAAGTCAGAAATTTACCACTTTCTCAAGCCAATTGACAGCAAACCTGTCTTTGGAGCGAATGCCTGCACTTTTGCACAATGTCTTAATATCCAGCCTTCTCTTGTCGATGGATTACTACTTTGCCCATAAAAGTGTTTCTGGGCATGACAGCCAGCAGAAAGGTGTTGACAGGGCCAGAGGACTGGACAAACTCACACAAGTCTGTGTCTGAACAAAACAATTGTCATCTGATAGTTTCTCTGCTTGGACCCTAATCAAAGCACTACCATCGTCAATTGCCTGACTCATTCACTGCCACAAAACATTGTCTGAAAACTGCTAGATCCAGGTTTGACTTTAAGGGGAAACCTAAAAAAACTGTTGTTTTTTTTCCCCAATCTCCTTCATAAACCTATCAGCTTAAACAGCACAATTATTGGATACTTAAAATGTTCTAATCCATAAAGAAGCCAAAGGATCAAAAAAGCAGTGTATTGTTGAGGTCATGTTGCTGTGCAACCAGGCTTGTGATATGTCAGAGGAAGAGTATAGAGCAATCTATTGGGTTGTTGTGGCAAATGTGTTTTGCTTCTAGTTTTAGAAGGATTGCCCATAGAGTATATCACATCAAGATGAAAGTCGGGCTCACCAAACAGATTTCACTACAGTATGCTACCCAAAGACCATGTGGAACATGTGGATTGGGATGAAGAGATCAGATTTGAAGAGTCACTACCTGTTCAATTTTGTGTTCTCACTTGCCTTTTAAAGACCCTCCAGTTAAAGGCAAAAAAAACAACAAAAAACAATAAGACCAAAGAGCAGTTTTTTGAACAACAACAACAATATTTGTTGCAATCTGTTGCTAAGAGATGAGCATGTTTTCTGGAAACCAAGTGCCACTAAGCAAATATCAGATTTTTACTTTTGCAAAATTTACCAACTACATTTTTTTGGGTCTATGCAGATAAGTTGTATTTCAAAAGAGCTTATGTTTTATAAACAATAATATTGTTTGTTATTAATTTGGTGTTAAGAGATGACCTTTTTTTTCTGGTAAACTGCCACAAAGTATAAATCAGAATTTTTTCTTTTGCATTGAATGTCTCTTTTCTAATATATTTACCACCAATGACAAAAAAACAAACAAACAAAAAAACATGTTCACTTTTCTGCAAAATTCACCAACTGCACAATTCTCGTTAAGTAGTAGAAGATAAATAAGATAAATATATTTCAAAAGAGCAGAAGAAATCTTATGTTTTTGAACAATAACAATATTTGTGTCATGAAGTGTGGTTGTAGTGGTGAGGCAAATGCGGTAGACCTAGGTAGAAGTGAGAAATGAAGGTTTAATAATGATAATAATGGCTCATTATTATCATTGCTAATGTTAGCAATTATCAATGCTAATGTTAGCAAAATGCTAATGCTAACATTAGCATTTTGACTAAGTTTAGCTTATACATTAATTTTAACACACTGAATGGACTAAGTCCATGCTACTCAAAATGCTTGTGACTCTCCACATGCAATTAAGTATATTGTAGCTTATTTTAGCATTAAGGCTATTTTTTAGCATCAGAACGCTGGGTTCCAACCGACGGGCACACTTTGGCAGTCCTTGTTTAAATTTCTTCAGAATTTTTCTAGTTAATATATTGTATTTGAGACCCACTGGTGTCATACTAATATGTTGAAATGTTACTGTTCAAGTGAGAACGAAAATGATACACTTTAGACAAGTGAGGAATCTGTCTTCCTGGCAGCTAACACACCTTTTGATTCTGCTACTTCATGCAGCAATCAAGAAACCTGCTGACATGAAAAAATAGTGTCATGATGCAACAACAGTGAGATTTTGTCTCATGTGCCCCACTATTTGTCTCACCTATCAGGGGGACACAACTCATAATTTTCTGAAACTCATATTTGACTTCCGCTGTCTTTTTGAACCCAACCAAGATGTGAAGTCTCCAGACATTGTTTTCACCAATCCTATACCTATCAACCAGCTTACATATCATGTTGACCCAATAGAGGTAATAAAAAATACTGACTTACAATGAGTATTTTGTTAAAAATGAGCTTGATATCTTGTACCTGGGTGTAATCCATCTCCATCCTAAAGTTTTGTAAACAAAGTCTTGAGAAAAGGGCCAAACAGCTGGGTATATCTAGAAGACCTTGAGTACTCCAGTGACTGAGTTACCTATCTTGATACTTGGCGAGAGGTTTACAAGCACTTTTTAGGGCACTCACTGAAACTCAATCTTACAAAATTCAAATGCAGTCAATTTTCTTGGGCAAAACATTGATGGGGGGAAGTGTGTTCTATGGATGCAAATATAATTCTTGACTTTTAGGCTCCTTGAACAAGAAAGAACTTAGGTCACCTCCCCTGATTCTTTCACTGGTCCTTGGTCTGAAAAATGTCAACAACTTTCTGAGAATCTTAAGAAATTACTTTGTTCCCCTGTTGACTTCAACCCAGATTTCAAGCCATGATTTAAGCTGGACATTGATCATAGACCAGTTGTATGAGCTGTCCTACAGGAAAATAAAGAAGGCATTGATCATCTTGAATTCTACTTCTTGGGTTGAGTCTATAACCTACAACGCTGAGACTGAAACCCAGACGTCTTTTTTTATTCAGAAAAGAAAACTGGAATACATCCTCAAAATATGCTACAAGGAGGAGTCAGAAAATGTGTTGGCTGGTGTGCTGTTCTTCGTCCTAAGGCTAATACAACATGTTTTTGGAATTTCAAGACATCTTCTTAGGACTCCACCTGCAACCATAACCATTATGAATGAATGTATTAAGGCTTCTTTTCTTACCTTCAGCCTCTAGCTGTTTGAGTTGTTGTCCTGTCCGCAAGAAGTACTTCCTGATGACCACAAAGATAACAGCCAGCGGGATTGCAGATATAAAGATGTATGGTCTCATAATGGATACCGTGAAGATGCACCCAATGACAAGTAAAGTTAACTGGTGTGAGGAAAAGTAAGAAGATAAAAAGGAAATAATAAAGTTATTATTTTTATTGTTGTTTTTTCCAAAGAGTTCGTTTGCAATGAAGCAACTGTTAGAGTTCTTCTAGCACTATATTTACTATAAGTAAAAATTTGACAGATGCTTTCAAATTACATACCTCAAGAACACGAATAAAGCTTTAATCAATTGAACAACTGTAGCAACAAAATATGTAATATAATATAAACAGTTTTATTTCAGAATGTGAATAAGCAGAGATCATTTCACTGTTTCCTCACAGCTAGTTATTACCAAAAGTTTTGCAGACCTTTCAGCTCCAGTTATCAGCGATCCCTTATAGAGTAAAATTTTTGTATAGTGAAACCATGAATATTTAAATAGGTGGGTATGGAGGTTGTACACAGTACATGGCTAGAATGTAGAAGGAATGGTTAGGTTGACAAAAAAACACAGAGAGTGGCTTAGTACTAACAAACCTGAGAGGTTGAGAACCAACATTATTATCCAGTGTTAACAATAAGTATTTCCCCCTTTGTCAGACCTAAATGTTTAACATTGTCAAAGGACTTTTAATATCAAAGATTACATAAATAACACAAAAAAGCAAATGATTTCATTTCAAAAGCTATTTGAAACAAAGTAGTAAAAATGTAATATCTTCCTAGTCCTTTTTACACCGTGTGCCAACCTCCTTGGCAACTACACAGTACTTTGTGTTTCACCACCAGTGCAGTCGCACTAGAGGAGTTTAAAGATTGCCTGAAATCATTATCTTCCTGTGTTACCAGTAGTCACCTGCCAATAAAGTAATATGGCTGTTTTAGTTCAGTGCCGAAATGATTTCTCATACAAAGAACGAGACAGAAGTTTCTGAAATCATGTAGAACAGGGGTGCCCAAAGTCGGTCCTCGAGGGCCGGCCTCCTGCATATTTTAGTTCTCTCCATGGTGGTAGTAACAACCTTTTCAGCATGTCAGTGTTCTTCTAAGGCCTCTAATAAGCCATGGTTGGATCCAGGTGCGTTAAACCAGGGAGAGAACTAAAACAAAATTTTGAGCAAGATCCCCCCTCAAAAAAAAAAAAAAGAAAATGCAAAGAAGAGTCTTCTGTTTTAGATGGCAAGAGATTGGGATTGTTTGTTGATATTACAGAGGTATCAATAATGTGAATCAAGGGAATACATGGCAGTACAACAAAGGTAACATTCTGTCTGCAACAACATCAACTTTATTTGTTGTGTCGTTAAATACCTGTATGAGGTCAAATAGCACTAGAGGTAACATGTCATCAATGACAGCCATGTCCTTCGTGAATCTGTTCATTATCCGGCCTAGAAAGAGAAAGACGAAAAAGAATCGAAATAAATCTTCTGCGCAGTGTTACCACCACACTTTCACTGCTAACTTTTAAACCAAAAAGAGAAGCGGTACCAAAAAGCAGAGTACCTGTTTTCATGGTGTTAAGCACAGACATGGGGGCCCGTAGCACAGAGCTAAGCATCTGTTCGTGAAGTCTTTTAGACACGGTGAGCAACGTGTGGACTAAAGGAAGACCCCTGAAGACTCCAAGGGCCAGAATGCTGTCTGAGTGAGCAAAGAATAAGTAGATGATGTAGTAGGCGCTGGTTGGTGTGACTATGACAGCGAGGTGGACAGGAGGCGATGACGCATTAGGGTGCTGCTCATCGATGTAGTTTGGTGAATTTGGGTTGGCACCATCCCTCCATATCTCACTGGTTGAATGAAGCAAAAGACAGAGATTAAAACATGGATTCACGTTTCATCAAAGCTCCATCGCAGATTGGAAAGCTCTTCTGACTATCTAGCCCTAATTTCGAACAAAAATTATGTTTATGTACGAAATAATAGACATATTTAAAAAAAAATGTATTCATTTTACCACATAAACTTAACTCATGGTGAGTTTGTATATACAAGAACGTAACACAACACTCACTCAGTAATGAGAAAAATGCCAATGACACAACCAGCGACCTGATGATTGGAAAAAAGAGGAATTTACTGTTAATTAAAATTACAAAGTTCAAAAACAGTTTTAAATAAAAAATAAACTGAATTTTACCTCAATGACAAAGACAATCACAATGAAAATTAGGACATAGATTAAACTCCTATTGGTGGAAATGTAGCGTAGATAAGTACTCCATGAGGTTGTTTCGAATATCTTCTCATGTTCATCTGCAAAGCATTCCTGTGAAAAAGTAAAACCACCATTTTTGCATAAATGCCAAATATGAATGTATCTTTTGCTGCGAAAAAAAGACGACAAAGCAAAGAAAACAGGTAAGGAGGGTTCAGCACCTAAGGACTTTCTTAAACTAAACAAATTTAAACTTTGTAAAAAAAAAAAAAAAGGGGGGGTGCAGGAGGGGCATGTTTTTTATGTTTCATTGGCTCTAGTGGTCTTTATTTGATAGTGATATTTGATAACTCTATTTGATAGTGAATCAAATAAAGGCCAGGGTTAGGGTTAGGGTTTGCTGCATGGGGGGAAGACATGCAGCAAAGGTCACCAGGCCGGGAATCAAACCTGCGACAGCTGCATCGAGGACTAAGGCCTTCATTTGTGGATTGTGCTTAACCCCTGTTCCACCACAGCACAGCCAAATGTTTATGATATAGAACAGCTGTGTCAAGCTCATTTTCATTTTGGGCCACATCCACGATCAAGAATGTCTAAACGACCGTTTGTGGCAGAATGTGTTGATAAAACTACCTATTAATAAACAGCTGATTCTGCATTTGGTGAGAATGTCTTGAAATTAAGTAATATTAAACATGTTTTGACCTTTATCTAATTTGGCACGATACAAATAAAATTGTTGATTGATAAAATAATATGTAAAAACACAACTGTTATTTTAAATATCCTATTTCCAAAGGGCCACATAAAATCAGAGTTGTAGAGCCAAATCCATCCATCCATTTTCTTACACCCTTGTCCCTAGTGGGGTAAGGAGGGGTGCTGGTGCCTATCTGCAGCTAACTTTTGTTCAGGGCGAGAGGCGGGGTCACCCTTGACAGGTCGCCAGTCTGTCGCAAGGCAACATAGAGGCAGACAGGACAAACAACAATACACACACACACTCACACCTAGAGAGAATTTAGAAAGACCAATTAACCTGACAGTCATGTTTTTGGACTGTGGGAGGAAGCCAGAGTACCCGGAGAGAACACAAACATGCACAGGGAGAACATGCAAACTGCAAGGGGAAAAAAACCCTGGCCCGGGAATCGAACCCAGGACCTTCTTGGTAAACTGGTAAGCTGTGCCACTGTGCAACCAAGTAGAGCCAAATTAATAAGATAAAACATTCATGCTTAATTTCATTTTTACATCTAAGTGTTGCAACTGTGATGAACCAGGCACAGCTATTTCATAATTTCATGGTGTGATCATAAAAAACAGATTTTCCTGTTATCAGAAGAAGCAAACGTGTTGTCAACTCTTACCTGCATGTCTTCTTCATCCACTTCCTCACTTATGTCAAACACACTGTCCCTGGACAGGCGCCGGGCGTAGATGTCCAGCTCGGATGCCAGGTTGCACTGTGGGGTGATAGATAACTTTTTTCTGAAGGATGACTGCATCTGCTCTCTGCGCTCCTGACCCTGAGCGTTGGTGATGAACGCCAGAACAGACTGGCGCCTGCCGTTGAGGTGCTGCAGCCCATGGTGATACAGATTACTCCGTGGAAGCACCTCCTCTACCTGATCGTCCTCAGGCACCACAGAGAATCTTCTCTCTGAAAGTTCATGCGCCCCATCGTCCATGGATGTGGACTGGAAGTTATTCGTCTGCTGGGAGTTTCCGATGAATGAAAACTTGCGGGCAGCTACGAGAGGGTTAAGGATGAGCGACGGCTTGCGTTTTTCAGGATAGCCATCGCCCATGGCGCGGCTGTGAGACGGTGCGTGGTGGAAGGACTGACGATTGGGGTCTGGGCCTCGGAAATTTGCCGTTTCATCCACAGAGACTCTGCGAAGAGTTTCCGTGAGAATGGAGCCACGCCGCTCTGCGTTGATGTTGTCATAAGCTTCGAGACCAAGCAGCAGGGAGCTGAAGTCTGGCCGCTGCGCTTGAAGTTCTGAGAAGGTCCCGTAAAAGTAGCAGTCTCCATTGTGCAACAGAAGGATTCGATCCGCCCGCTTCAGGTGCTCCAACTTGCTGGTTACCACAACACGAGTCTTGGAGGCCATCAGTTTACAGACACATCTGCAGATTATAAATGCAAACATAATTGCAAAACATAAGGGAATTCATTCAAATCATAAATAAGAGGTCTTTTCAGAACTTAGTAATCAGTTGCACAAAGAAAATCCCAACAGGAGAGAGCTGTCTGCTGAAACAATGGAAAAGATTCTAAGGCTCCTTGAAGAAGGTAATGCTGGTTATTAAACTGTGGCACATATGCTAACAAGATAGGAACATTTTGGTCTTCAAAGGTGTCAGAACTGATGACGAGAAACAATGTTCCAAAAATAGAAAATCCACAATGAAAGAAATGGAAAATCAGCAGCAAACACGGGAATGCTAAAGCCAAACTGTCAGCTGCTATATGAGAACGATGACTGATTACTGAAGAAGAATATAGTTACAATTTACCATATTGTAACCAAAAAAGTTTTTATTTTTATTTTTAAAGGAGATTTAGTTTTTCTTCCACACTGAAATAATGGTGTGCCATTTTATAAAAGTCACTTTTAAATTTTTATCAAAGTTGTTTATAATGTGTAGATGTTAAAGGGACAGTATGTGTTTTCCAGCCAGACTGTATCATTTTACAGCATAATAAAATAAAATAAATAATTATGATAACTTTAGTTGTTAAAAAATATGCTGTCAGTATCAAACATGACTGAAAAGAATTTTGACTTTGCAATTTAACACCTTTAAATCTGGGCTCCTGTCTCTTTAAGAAGTTTCTGCTCTTTTCAACACTCCGCCTTCAGTGTTGCTTCAAGGAACACCGCTTCTCCATTAGCCCTTTAACAACATTTTTAGCAGCATTGCACTCATAAGTATTTTCTAAATTTTTGCCATAAAAAAAAAACAAGCAATAGATGGTATTTTGGTATAATCGTTCCAATTCTTTTTCCATGATGTGAAAAAGAAAAAAAGCTCCACTTTCTCAGAAGACTATAGTGTTACCAGAGAAACCTTCCCCACAATCAACAAGCATCTGAGAAACAGGGAGAGCCTTGACCTTGAACTTTCTACAGCTCTCCCAACCCCCACCACTGCTACATGAAAGACTCTGTATTGGGATCCTTACTTGTCAAAGATCTCTTTCTCTGTTGCAATGTCCAGGTGGGTGAAAGGTGCATCGAGCAAGTACAGGTCTGCATCTTTATATACGGCCCTACGGTAAAAAACAAACAAACAAACAATATTCATATCTAATAGGAGGGCACAAAGACAGCAAAAAAACTGTTGCAAAGTGTGAAGACAATAAAGTTTTACAGAAAGTAAATATTAGAAAGGAGGAGAAAAAAGTAATTGGTGTAGTTTGGGGAGAGGCCACCTATCTACAGAGTCCTAAAAGGAAGCAATGTTTCTATGGCGCTACTGAAAAAGCAAACACTTTCAGGAATGCCGGAAATAAATATCC
Source organism: Poeciliopsis paucimaculata (assembly GCA_903067055.1). Taxonomy (NCBI): domain Eukaryota; kingdom Metazoa; phylum Chordata; class Actinopteri; order Cyprinodontiformes; family Poeciliidae; genus Poeciliopsis; species Poeciliopsis paucimaculata. The sequence continues at coordinate 19,477 of CAEGAD010067563.1, forward strand.
AAGCTGTATCCATGAATCAATAACCACATAAATAATGCATTGGACTATCAGAATGTGTCATAATTTGAGTTTTTCTCTGTTATTTTGAGTTTTCTGAGTCTCCTCAACGGGGGCTGGCGGAGTTGCAGCAGGAGGCAGAGTGGGAGCACCTGACAGTGATTGCCATGTTGAAAAGCAACCCAAGCCGGACTATCTCTCTGCCAGCCCAGCTCCAGTGTCTGTGGGACCAGTACCACCTCCAACACCAGTTCCATTAACTCCAGCTCCTCTCACTGTCGCTGCAGAGGACCCAGCCCCTCTCGTCGTTGCTGCAGCGGACCCAACTCCTCTTGCCGGCATCGCCACAGCGGACACTGCGCCAGTCGCCGCTCCTGAGCCCGCTCCAGAGACCGCCACTCCACCTCCAGAGTCCCCTGCAGCTCCCACTCCTGCCACCGCTCCGGCCACAGCTGGTGGTGTGGTCTGTCCCAGTTAGAGGGTTATCGGCCCCGGTTAGTGGGTGTCTCCACTGTGTCCCTCCAGACCTTTTTCATAGTCCCTCCTCTTAGTTTCCTAGTGTTTTCTCTGAGCCCCCCAGTTCTCCCTCTGAGTCCCCGCCTCTTTGTGTCTCTTCTGAGTCCCCTCATCGCCACTTCCGGGCGGCTCCAGAAACTCCTCATTGCCACCTCCGGCGCTGCAGACATCCGCCGGACCCTGTGGGGTCCGCCTCCTGCGCCGCAGATGCCCGCTGGATCCCCCATGATGGCCTGTCTTCTGCGCTTTCACCCACCCTTGTTGAGTTATTTTTTTGTTGTTCTTGGACTTTTTGGGTATCCGGCAGCCGCCCTTGAGGGGGGGGTATTGTCACGATTTAAGTTTTTCTCTGTGTTATTTTGAGTTTTCTGTGTCTCTGAGTCTCAGTGTTGTCCTGTCTCCCCTTCATTACTCCCAGGTGTGTCTCGTCTCTGTGATTACCCTCTGTGTTTTTAATCCAATCTGTGTCCTTTGTTCCTTGTCGGGTCCTTGTCAGATGTGTGTCTCAGTCCATTCGTTCACCTTGTTGCTACCTGTGTGGAGCCCAGGTGTCCGCTCAGCAGTGCTGCCTTGGTTTTGAACTATTTTGGATTTTTGTGCCTTATTTCTTCATTAGATCATCATTATTCACTTTGACTTGAGTCTACAGCGTCCTGCCTCACCACTTCCACCACACTTTTCATGACAGAGTGACTCTGGTGTCCTATATAGAAATTTAGTGAGGCAATAAAGCTTCATCAGTAGGAATGTGACTCAGAGAGGTCCTAAATAGTTCTGAAAAATTATAAACATGAATAAAAAGTAGACTTGGGTTGTCAGGTAACAATACAACAAAAAGATAAACCTGACTAATCCTGTTGATGGCACATTTTGATCTAAAATTCTTCATAAACTGCAGTACAAGTATCACCATAATATAAGTATGTGGCTTAGGGGTTAGGGTTAGGGTTATTCTCCACAAATTCTCCACAAATGAATGAATTGTGATGTAGTGGATTCAGTTGAGTTCAGTTCAGTTTCTTTATGTAGCACCAGTTCAATACAAAAGTCATCTTGAGGCATTTCTAGAGATGTCAGCGGACAAGCAACACATTCAGGGTTGAATACCAAAGAATACCTTTAGTATTCATTGTTGCCCTTTAACTTGAATTTCAGAGAACAACTTTTTTTTTTATCATACCACTGTGCTATTTATTGCTTCACAATACTTATTTGTGACTCACACAATTGTTCTTTAATAATTAAAAAGACTGATCATTGCAATGTTTTATGAGCGGTGAACCATGGTGACCGATTAGTGTGTGAGTACCTGGCGAGGCAGATCCTAGCTCTTTGACCCCCACTAAGGGTAACTCCTCCCTCAGCAATGGGTGTCTTATCTTTCTCAGGCAGTAAGTCAAAATCCTTCAGACAGAAACAAAGGGGTCACTGGGTCAGACTTCTGTGTAGTAAATGCAGCTTGAAAAACGATAAAACACAATGAATAGAAAAGGAGCTGTTACTAACAACAGGAATGATTCCTTATCTCCTGATTCATCTCATTAAAGTTGACATAAAAAGATGAATCCGTAAACTTGGAATGATATCATTATGCTTCCCCATCCTGCCAAACATCAACTAAATGGTTCCAAGGAACTAAACCCAAACAAAGTGAAAGATTAACGGACTTTAAGAGTGGGGGCTACTGAGATGGGGTTAATTGTAGTCCTCACAAATGGAAACCAACATGGCAAAAAAAATAGAATTGACTTGGCAAACATTTATGTGAAATGTAAGTGAGAGCTACACAGAATATTAACCATATGAAGACAGTAGTTCAAAAAATGCAGAAGAATGAATTAAACTTCAGCCAAGATGGTGATAATTGGAATCGGACCATTTTAAGTTTGACTTGATGCAAATTAAAAACAACTTTATACCATTTAGGAGTAGCCTGGTAAAAACTAGCCCATTGTTCTACTTTGCCTCATCCAGAGGGTTTGGTTGCGACGTTATTTAATGAGCCATTTATGAACAAATAGTGCTATGAAACTTGGCCAACAATAAAATGTCTTAAAAACTTAAATTGCTAGATCTTTTTCACTTCCTCCAATGCCATTTCCTAACTACAACCCTACATAGGCTGACTACAATCAGAAACAAGAAACCCGACATCGTCTTTTACAGCTCTTCTTTCTGCATGCTAACAGGCTAGGATGAAATTCATCCTGAGAAATCAAGCTTAATGGGACAAATCTCAGATGGAGCACTGAAGAGAGATGAGAATCATGCGTAGGAAAGCAATGGCCAGACTTATTTCAGAGGCTACTTTAAGGAAAACGCTGTTTTCTTTTATGAAGATACATGTCTGCAGATAATTCAGCAAGAGAGAGCAAAACTTTCAGCAGATGAAAGGCAAGTTGGACACAACAAAGTGGTTCTGCTTTATACTTTTGATCTTCTGCTCTCTTTCTGACATGGAACATGCAGGAAGGCAGCAATGTGAGTCATTTTGTATCAAGAGATGAACAGATCACAAATAGAACGTCTTAATCAGCTTTCTCTACCTTATTATCAAATTATTAAGAATAACACATCAAGCCACATCGGAACACTAACCACAGGTGGGAGAAGCACATGGGTTTGATAAATAGAGACAAGCTAACCGGTGACAATAAATGGAAACCAAAGAGTCAAATTGACATGATGAAGTTTATACCACTGAAACATCCTACCTTCTTTACAGTCGCTTCCGCTGTCCCAATTGGAGCATAGGGAATCAAGTTTATATGTTAACACCTTGTACAACAAGTCAGTATAGCAAGACAAAATTAAGTCATTCAGCGAAACTCCTTCTAAATTTAAGTCACTTAGGTTTTTAATCGTCTCAAAGTGGTTTTAAGCTATATTTTGGACAATGACTGCTTATGAACTTGCTAAATCATGTTAGAGAGTCTTTGCTAAGTCACTTAGCATTGACCAATACAATCAGTCAAACTGAACTCAAACTGTTGACCTGTGTTGCACCTGGACATCACAGTCATATTATCAAATAATGTTTTAAATTGTACAGGTATCCATTTTGTTGGAAGAATAGTGTTGCCAAACACATTCCGTTTCTTAACCTAAAACCATGAATATAACACGGTTTGTAAATACAAAAATGTGTTTTCCAGAATCACATAGGTTTTGGAGAAAGTTATTTGATCCCAGTTTCATTTATTAGCTTACAGTTAGCAGTTAGTGTCATGGTTCATTTGAACCACTTGTATAAATAGGATTGGAGTAATTATTATGCAGTAGCAGTAGCTGTACACAGTATACAGTAGCTGTTCAAGTATTTTTCAAATTATTCATGGAAAATTTCCCTGTTTACAGATCATACCATAATTTAAAGTAAAGTGCTACTTGACACAGTATTGGTTGTTGCTTGCAAAGCATCTAGTACAGGAGTGTCATTCTGTTCCCTTGGTGCTGATTGGTACGTATTCATGGATTTCAACTTTTCACAGGCGGTTGAAGTCTCTCCTTAAGTGCAATGGTTAATGTCCAGTTGTGATTTTCTGTTTTCCATACAAAGTCAGCATTACATACACAAATGTGACTATGAATACACATTGCAAATAACAGTTGGTAAAATTTTCCTAAGCCAGTTGAACCTGGACTGAATTCTTATTGTAGCCATTGACACACTTCTGACATAAATCTGGATGAATATTTGACCACTCTTAATTTCAGAATTCACCTAAACTGGTTGGTTTTCTGACAAGAAGCAGATATTTTGAGTAGAATAAACACATTTTCAAAATGGGTGTAGTTCAGGGGCCATTTCAGAAGCTTAATGTCAGCCTGCTTTCAAAACCTGTACCGGCATAAGCTAGCATGAAAGTAGTCCTTCATTTTCGTTATTCTGTTCCATTATGCAAAAGGGCAGAATCCATTTCACTTTCATTTTTAAACAAAGTATTTACTAAAAGGAAACCTTTCTGTTTCCCCTTTGACTCCAACAGTTTTAAAACAGGTGTTTTTTTCAACTGGACGCTCACTTCTTGTCTATGGAGTGGTCCCAATGTTTTCAGGCATGCTATGGTAAACCCACTAGTGAAAAAACCCCAGCATTGACCCCTTAGTATACTCAAATTTTAGATTAATCTCAAAATTCCCATTTCTTTCAAAAATACTCGATGAAATTGTTTTTATCCAACTAATTGACTTTTTAAACAAGAATGGGATTTTGGAGACTTTAGAACTTTAAGGTCCAACAACAGCATTTGACACTGTCGACCACAGTATTCTTACACTCTGTTACCTTCGTTCATACCTGCAGGACTAAAGTTTCTATGTTCATACACCAAACCTTAAGTCCTTTTCAGAACCTCTGTCCTGTGCAGTTCTTCAAGTTTCATTTCCCGACCCTCTCCTTTTTTTCATTGTATCTTCTGGTATTAAAGTCAGTTATGAAAAACCACAGCATCTTTTTTAACTGTTGTGCAGATGACTGTCTGATTTAGCTTCCTATGAAGTCTAACCGCCTGAGGACTAATAGTGTGTCCACTGTGCTAGAAGATTCAACATCAACAAATACATGCATTTGTTCAACTGTAGCTTATTGAGTTGTTCTGAAGCAGAAATACTATGGTCAGAGTGTCATTAAAGAGGACCAATAGCAAACAAAACAGAAAAAACACCATTCTTTTTAATGCATATGTTGAAATTTAATGGATCATGACTCAATTTTAGAGAGAAAGCTTTAAAAACAATCTGAAACGTATCTAATTTGTTATCCTTCATATTGCACACACTCAAACATTTCCCTTCACGTCTATACATACAACAGAAATGTAAAGAATTGAAAAAAAAACTAAAGTCAGATTTTTATACTCTTACATCCCTACCTCCTGAAAAACAAAACAAATGCCTCTAAAGAAGGCACGCTGGTGTTGGATGCTGGCTGTTTGCTGTGGCAATATAATGTGTTTTTGTTCAAATGACCAAGGCAATGTCTGTTCTACAAGGGATAAAGCAATGAGTTTATACAATGGCGTGACCCACAGCAACAGTTGTGGGAAAAATATTATTGAATATAAATTTCACAACTACTACCCAAATCTTCAGTAAGTGTTTGTTGTTCAGTAACAAAATGATTTAGCAGGACAAATTAAGTCAACAAAACCCTCCAAGGTTTAAAAAGTACTTCTGGTTTATTGTACGGTGCCAGTGACTGAGAGAAAAGAGGCTCATTTTCCACAGCAGTGACATAACCAGGAAATTCAGGAGAGACTTTATTATGTTGAGTGTCCATCCCTCAACACTGAAGCTCATGAGTGTGAGCGTCTGTGTTTCTGCGTAGGAAACAAAATGTGCAAATACATATGTGTCTGTGAGTGGGTAATTGTAGATACTGCATATAGAGAACCACTTTCACAATACTTAACAACAAAGGAAGAGCTTTAGTGAAAAGTGACCTTTTCCCAGTCCTCCCATATTTTGCATTTCTACTACGATTCTACTAAGTTAGGTTTAAAGGTATTGTGGTTGAAGTTTTGGTTCAGGTTAGGGGTAGAGTTGAGGAAAATGTATGGGTTAGGTCTGAATGCAATTAAATAAATGGAAGTCAATACAAAGTCCTCAGTTTGTACAGAACTACAAGGGTGTGTTTGCATGCTTAAACCAGGTTTTTATATCCTTGTGGGAACCTATTTCTGTCTAGAATGTAGGGTTGTGGGACCACTGTTTCTTGTGGGGACATTTCCTTGGTCCCCATGAGGGAAAATGCTCTTTTCGGATTAGTGGTTAGGAATGTGATGGCTAGGTTTAGGTGCAGGGTTAGGGTTAGGTCTGTGATGTTAGGGTTAGAGGTAGGGTAGTGGTTATGCTGCAGAAAATGAATGAAAGTCAATGAAAACATGATCGTTTGGGTGTCTGCTTGTTTTGGTGGGTTGCATAACTGTTGGAGAAGTAGACAAAAGAAACCTGGAACAGTTGGACCTGGAGTAAAACAGAATCACTAATGGCCTTGCGATGGATCCAAAGGAGCAACTGTTGACATTTCAATTTATTGAAGAAAGAAAGCAGTTGAGATTTGAGCTAAACTAAGAGCAATGAAATATTTTATTTTCCATCACTCTTAGTAAATTATAAGCATTGTGCCTTTGGGGTGAATTTTTATTTTTTTACTTTTTACAGATCCACAAAAGAAAGAACAGGTGAGCTATAGGTAGAAGTGAGCATACCTCTTCCAGCTGGCAGGCCTTAATGATGGAAGTGTAGCGAAATTCATCATAAGTCAAGCCGAAAAGGATGTTGTCACGAATGGTCCCTGGCATTATCCAAGAAGTCTGCGGTGAATACGAAACACGACCGCTGTGCCTAATTTTGCCCTCTGATGGTACCAGCTCTCCCAGGATCATCATGAGGAGGGAACTCTGAAGGAAACAAGGAACACTGACTTCTACAACATTTTAAGCTCAAGATAAACAGGGTTTGGTCACGTCCCGCTGCATTTTACAAACTAAGCATTTCACTTACAGAACTCACATTACATATTTTTAATATAACGAGCATAGGCAATGCTTTAACTATTTGTTTGAAATACCTTTCCAGACCCAGTAGATCCAGCCACTCCGAGCATCATGCCTTCCTCTAAGCATAGGTTGATGTTTTTGAGGACAGGTGTGATGTATAAGTTAGTGAAGAATAGTCCATCGTCACCGGTCATGTGTCCATTTGCTTTGTTCTCCCGCTTGATCTTCTCAAAGAGCTCAACAATACCCTGCAAGAGAATTTAGAGTTTGAGAAAAGTGATGAATACACATAGGTATTTACAATCCTTAATACTATCAAAATACCAGTCCACGAAAATTGTGTTATTAAATGTCCACCTTTGACTTGTAAGAGCTTTCAATATCGTACTACATAGACATTAGCATGACTTGGCAGCTTTGGGTTGAATTATTTTCGTTTTTCTTTTTTCTTTTTTTTTTACATTGCCTTTAAAAATTATTCATATCCCGTGAGGATTTTCACACTTTTTCCATATCACAACCACATAATGTTTATGTATTCTTTTGGGATTCGAAGTGGAAGCTGAAGAATGAATGATTTGCAATGATTTTTGTAGTCCAATACCCCAATATCAAATTGTTGACCAAAAATTGTTATGATTAGCAGGGCTACCGTAGCAATCCCTCAAAAGTTCAAATAATATCTAAATTCTGTAGATAAGTGAAAATTCCAGAGCAGGACCAGTAAAGGGAGAGAAGTAAGTTAAGGAAGTTAAGACCATTTCACCATCACCATGACATGTCTGGCACACTAAATAAACATTATCAGGAATGCAATATTATGTGTTTTGCTGAGATCAGTTGATCGACCAGAGAAAATCATGCAAATGTCAAGGATGTCAAGGGCACATTGCGCTTGTATGTAGAAGGTCTACCTCCTCGTGCCTCTTGTTTTTCTTTACTTGTTGCATAAACGCCTTGTTCAGAGGCAATCTATGATAAAACAGTTGTGCAAAAATGGTCAGGGGAAGCTGAAGAAGGTCTGTGTGGGGTTGTTTTTAGGCAACAGATTGGGATGCTATTTGCCAGTCACTTGGAGATTACTGTGTCGACAACGCCATGCCAAACACAACGGTGATTTGATTCCCCAGTGACAAATCTCTGGTTACTACTGACCTGAAGAAAATGACTAGCAAAAAAAAAAAAAAGCGTGGGAAACAAATAATTACTGAAGAGTTTCCAAAGCAAATTAAAATTGAGATTGGAGAACATGGATTACACAAATATGGAGTTTACGGGGAAATAGGATTGTTGAAAAAAAAAAAAATCCATAAAAGTTTTAGGCTGTTTGCCTGTAAGCAGAATAAGTTTTCAGATTTTTTTGCCTCATCTTGTTCTTTCAGACAATGACACCAAAGTAAACTCCTCTGAATGTGAGAAAAAGAAGCACAAGGACAGGAGAAAACTCACAAAGGCCCACAACAGCCTTTTTCAACCCATCTGTCACTGTCTCTGAGCAGATTAAAGGATGACGCAGAGCTATGCTAGAAAAGGGGAACCCTGCATGACTGACTAGGTTATTCATTGACCCCCCCGTGACATTTTATGGGCCTAAGCTCTAGTAATGCCAGTATTGGTTGTCGTTTGTTCATAAAATTCTCTTTCTAATGAGCTGACGTACAAGCTGTCAGCTGTAAAAAAAGAAAAAAAGAAAAAAGAAAAAAAAGAAAGAAAGAAAGGAAGAAAGAACAACAGCTCCACTGGCATTTGTGAGCAAAACCACACATTCCAGGAAGAGAGTAAAAACAGAATTTGGGAATTGGGTAATGAACACTGAGTCTCAGAGGGAGAACTAGAGTGTTCCCAGCAAAGTGGTGACACCACCTGGTTAATTAACTATGCAAAGTGAGGGATTGCTGGGTGTCTGTTTTCTCACGGTATTGGGTAGACAATGAATCACACCTGTTAGACTAGATTTACAGCCTTCGACTATAGATAAGAAATTACAATCCTCTCCTGGTGACAGTGAGGAATGAACTTTTACACCTGTTACTCATTGTGGATTGACTTTCCTCAGCGCTGTACTGCCAGAGCTTGGCATAATGATAGTGGAACAGGAACAACAAAATATTCAAACTAAACAGACCATTGCTGGATTTCATGCTGACATACGGCAAGTTAGACAGTATCATTTTTTGTCTCAACACATTTCATACATTTTCCTCAGTTATTACTCATGTAAAAATCAGGTGAAAAAACAAGGCATCATCTGGTAAAATTATTATTTGTCCATAGATGATTCGTCTTTAGATTTTACATTATGCAATGTGTTTAATAAATAAAGGATTAAACCTCTGGTGAGTTGTATTGTCAATCCATAGCAATGAAAACAGCTTGCAGCAGCATGTAACTGACATGTGATTATTTTGCAAAAGCAAGTTCTGCACCATCGCGTTACCTTTACAGGGTTTAGAGCTAAACTTGGAAAGAGGGAATGAATTATGAAGGCCTGGGTTGTTAATAAGAAGAGGTATGCAGGCCTTATTAAACAGGACTAAGATTTGGATTCTCAGGTGTCCAGTTGTGAATATCAAGGTATCATGATAAGAAGCAGCAGTGCCTGTACCCAACACAAGTTAAATTGCAGTCATTCTGGTCTAAAAGCTGAATTCATTCATTCATTAAATAATGAAAAGGGTTGGTTTTTTTTGTTAGTTCAACACTAAATTTTAACAAAAATTTAGTCTAAATGTGTCATTATATTTATAACTGTCCTTTCAAATTTTAGACTCTCAGCTTTAGAATAGCCAAACATTGACCCAGAATTACTGTAACAATCCAACTGCAAAAATAATAACATGGGTTCATTCATATGAACATAGAGTGCTTTTACACCAGCCAGATTTAAGTGATCAAACCCTAAATTAAATATATTCTTACAGATCAGGGTTTAACATGGACTAATGCCTAAATGAGGACGAAGTTTAACCTTTACACTGGAATTAGATCTATCGCTCTCTAGGATTGTCCAAGTGCACTGAGTTTGCAAACAGACCTCATCCCAGGAAGCAGAGACATTGATCAGCTCCAATCCAACCGTGGTCAAGCTGTAATCCATTACTTTGTATTCTTCCTTAAGCAGAAAGTCCTGGAAGCAAAACACACACATATACGCATTTGAATGGACAATATCGGTGTGTCCTTCTTTATAATGTTCTGTAAGGCTTCAGATGCCAAGAGCAAAACAAACATTTTACATACAATTTTAAAAATTAAAGCAACAGTCACAACCATTTAACACCAGCTTTATTAGACAAAAGATTCAGATGGATTGCAGTCCTTTCTTGTGTGAGACACACTAAAATCTGAATATCAAATTACATTATTTGAAATAGAGTTATCCCTAAAAGTTTAATAAATTCTCAAAACTAGATCAGTGTGCTTAAAAAAAACACAAGCAAAATTGATTCTGCTTACCTCGATCTTCTGGACCAATGCCAGCGTGTCGTACCACATCTGGATGGAGCCTGGCAGCTGGCGGGTGAGCGTCATACGTAGCACAACGCAGTATGACGCTGTGGTGAAAATTCGGCGCAGTATGATGCCGTTACTGAGTGCATATGGGACGATGGCTGATATGATTACCAGTATGGCAGAGAAAAAATATGAAGCACTGTAGAAATAGCGCAGAGAGCCAATCTTTCTGGTTAAAGTCATTTCATCCCTGAAAGGAGAAGAAAAATGGACATTTTAGGTAAATATATTATTATACACAACTCTTACTTTACACTGCAGTTTTTTTTGGCCTATTGGCAATCTTTAAGAAGCCTGACCTGCCAATTCTGATTTTGACTAATATTTTTTTTTTTTTTTGCTAAACATAGCTACAAACTGATGAAGTTGGGAACAGGTGGAATATGGCAAGGCAAATGGGGGCAGTGGCTGATTTTCTCGTCTGTGCAAAGGTAGAAAAGATCAGTTGATAATATCGGTTTCACATGTTAGCATCAGCCAATCACCGATCTCCCAAAATTCAGGAAATCAGGGACGATTTAGTGAAGGACCCCGTCTTTATTCAATAACATGTACATCAGAGTCTTCATATTTAATATTTAAGATAGCAAAGTTGTTGCTCTAGGCATTGTTGGAGACTTTTTATATTATATTGTGATATTACAACTATACTGCTGAGGACTGAATATTTAGATTACTAATACGGAAATGAAAAATCTGAATGTCTGTCAAATGTGTAAGACATGAAGACTGTTTTAAAGAAAGAGTATCAAAATGAAACAAGTAGGAAATATCAACAGGCAGTGTTGAGCAACTCTGATACTGACTCTAAAAACCAATAAACTTATAGGATTTATAACTGGTTCCAGGAGTCTCTATCCTAATGAAGTATATTACTAATAAACCAGCAAATCAACTGATTTATTAGTAAGAGAAGTAAGAAGAAGTAAGAGAAATATATTTAACCCACATAATGTTTAATACTGGTATGTATCCTGTGGAACTCATGCTTGGTATGAACACCAGCCCTAAAGCCTTATAGACGGGTCACATTATCTGTGCATAATCATGTTTTAATTGCTTTCATTCTTTGTATGTCTAGTGAGTAGTGTTGCCTTACTGTCTGATGTTTTTGATGATGGTTTCCATCACTTCCTCCCAGCCGTACGCCTTCACTGAGTGAATGTTTTCCACAATCTCAGAAGTAAGAGCCAAACGTCGGTTTATCAGTCCGGCACGTTTCGCCCTGCATGCAGCAGGCATGTTAACATCGGAACAGAAAAAGCAAAGCTTGCAAGTTTGCATGTTTATCTACACTAGCATGAAGCTAAAAAAAACAAAGAAATTATTTGATTTGAACAAAGATCTACAATTATAGTAGTGTTGATATGTTCTATGCTGTACTAGTAGATTTATATTCTGTGTGTGTGTGTGTGTGCGCATGCGTGGGTGCATGTGTGTGGTGACGTGTTCTCACCTAGGAGGTCCCATCTTCAGGGACAGCCACGCTTGGAGAATGCCCAGAAGAGTGAGAGCTGCCAGGGCACAGAAGCCATTCACCTCAATCAGCTCCCAGATCAAACCAGTACACAGGATACACTGGAGAGGGGTGATCCATACAAAGTGTGCTAGACCCAGGCTCTGGAATGCAAACACACACACATGCGCACGCACACACAGAGTAATGTTCAATGAGCGAAAAGAGGCACATTGCTGTTGTTTTTATACACCGAGTGAGGGAGGAATCTTTGAAGAAAAAACTGAAACAACAAAAAACTGAACAATCAAATCAAAAACCTTTTATAAAAAGTGAACATTACAATGTTTTAGCATTCCATATATATATATATATATTTATATTAATTATATATATATATATTTATATATATATAATTCAGCACAAACTGAATTATAGGAAAGCAATACCATGGAAAATTTGTGTAAACTCTATCCTTTATGCTGAGAAACACTTTCACTAACACCAGGTGAGATTAAAACGTCCACCAAATGTAACATATCAAATCCCACAACCCACATCGAAGGCTCATGATTTTCTGCCATGATGGAAAATAGTTCAAAAGATTACAACATTTTGGAGATGCTGTGAGAAAACTCCCCTCTGTCTCCAAAAAGTGGCTTTGACAATAATCACAAATTTTGACCAACGACAAGCACTAATATTAGAACGGCTCACCAGCAGGGTTTGGCCTACAAGCAGATTTTTGCCATTTCAGAGAAAATGAGAGAAAGCAATTAAAGAGCAGCAGCAAGGAACACACTCACAACATAATGTACATACATTTAAAATATTGCTAATACTAGTCTTTAAAACTCATGAAAATTGTTTCAATGTCAATGTCAATCTCAATGTCCAATTTATTTATATAGCACTTTAAAAACAGGTGTAAAACTGCACCAAAGTGCTGTACAAGAACAACAATAACACCAATGGATAAAAACAGAGTATCAAACACTACTTCAAATAAAACCCAAACACTAAAAATTAGTTTTGAGAAGCGATTTAAAATGATCCAGGCTGTGGGCAGATCTAATCTGGAAAGGTAGCTTGTTCCTTAGAATAGGAGCAACATCAGATATAATATTTTTATTAGCATGTGTTTTAACAACATACAGTCTGCATATATTTTAAGGCAGCTTTATCTTTTTAAGGTTACGACTACAGAGATATTTCTGTAGAAAACTGAGAAGTTGTTTTGGAGCTTTCATTTTATTTACACCAATCAAAAGTGAAGAAACACAATACAGTGCAAATCTATCTATGTGTGAGTATATATGAGTATATGTAATACAAATATTGAGAAGAACTGAATGGACAGCAAGAAACATTAACTAATTATTTCATTCAGATTCTCTATGCCTGTAAGATTTTTGGTGAGACTTGTTTAATGTAATGAAGATGGTCAAGTCATTTGGAAACCACAACTTGGCCAAAAGAAACTTTTACAATAGCACGTCATTTTTGAGAAATAATGAACTTTACTTTTTTCTTTTCCTCATGTTCTGTTTTGTCCATTCCTTCTGGCTTTTAATAGGATTTAAAGGGGGAGGAGAAGTCAGAGTCAGATTTATTTCTATCCATCCATCCATTTTCTCTTCACTCTTGTCCCCAGTGAGGTCAGAAGGGGTTCTGGTGCCTATCTCCAATGTTTCAGGTGAGGGGCTGGGTCACCCTGGACAGATTGCCAATCTGTCGCAGAGACAGACAGGACAAACACCAATGGATAAAGGGAACATTTAGAGAGACCATTTTACCTTACAGTTATGTTTTTGAATTGTGGGAGGAAGATTTATTTCTATTTTATTTTATTTTAACATCAAGATCTGTTGATGAATTCTTAAATAATTTAACTATTTAGGAATTTATCTGGAGTCACTCTTTCAAGTGGTACCATTTTTGTCCTGAATATTTTTCTATTCTTACAAATAACGATGTTCTGCCTTTAAGCCCTTTGAGAGAGAAAAAAGGGAGAGCAGCTAAAATGACAACCAGGAAGGAAGAAGAAGACACAAGTTAGAGCTGATCTTGAGAAAGTAGCAGTCAAGCTTGTAAGCCATACCCCTATCTGAAACATGTAAGGAGGAAATCCCTCCTCCCATTTTAAAAAGTGAATTCCAGGCTGAAATGTATGCAATGATTTTAGAAGGGCCTACAGGACTGTATGTGTGATGCATGACAATGGATAAAGTGACAAAAGCAGCGCAGTAAAGCGTGCCAACTCTCACATTTCAAGAATCCACTTTCAGCAGTTCCTTTCTGAGGAATCTCACCTGTACTACAGGTGAAGCACCCAGTTCTCAGTTCATGGAGCACCCTGTTATCCATTTTACTTGTAAGTTTCCTCCTTTCATTAATCAGGCCCCCCGCCATATGCACACCAACTAACTCGGCCGGCACCTTTGTATTGGGTTGGCCAAATATAAGCTAAGTGATAATTGCCCTGAGGCAGATTGCAGAGTGTTTCTACATTCAACGTCTGGGTGACACCCAAATAACACAGGTGACAGCACACCCACTTGTGCATACCCTTCAGCTGTTTAGCATAGCCTCACATTTATTTTCCAACCTGTTAAGTCGCTTACATGACACAGCATTTATGGACCAACACTTGATTAACTCGGTGTTGTGTCCTCTTATTCTCAGAAAACAGACCACAGCTGGGTGTCATAATAAAGACGACACCTGTTGACCTGTTAAATACAGTAAGCAATGATCCAAACTCTAACACGAGTGGATGTTTCACTGGTTTCTATTTCAAGTGCAGCCTTCTTTTCTCCTACCTCATCCAGCTTGTTGAGGTGGGCAGACATGAGACTGACAAGCTGCCCGGTGCTGATCTTATCCAACACCCTACTGGACAGCTTGAGTGTCTGAAAAAAGTAAAAAAATTGGGGGCTAGTTGAAATTTAATGATCATAAGTGAATTTGGAAGGAAAATTCATCACACTGAAGGATTACTGGAATCTCCTTCTCATACCTTTTTGTAGATGAGGCTGAAGAGGGCAATGCGAATCTGCATGCCAAGGTGATGCAGGCCGTAGAGGGCGGGCTGCAGCAGGATGAAGCGAGCAGTGAAGAGGAGGCCGAGCCCCAGGGCCAGGTAGTACCCCTGACTTCGCTCTGGAGCATGGAAGGGGTCAAAGGAAGCGATAATGCGACCTGAAAGCTGAGGCTGCACAGTCTTGGATGCTTCCTGCAAAAGAAAGACGACACATCAACAGGTTTACTGTTGCTTATTTTGCCTCAAGCATACCAGTGTGAAATAGAAATCCCTGATCAATAATTAATCCCTGAGATTAATTATTGATTAATATCAAGGTTGAAGGATACACTCAACTCACAAAGTCTGCCCATGGTTTTACATTTTCTGTCATCTCCAGTGTTTTCATTTAGGGCTGCAGTGAAACCTACATTCAATACCACCAGTTTAATTTAACAATCAGCTCTTTTTTCTTTTTTACCAATATGTTTTTCCACACCTCAGCTTTTATTAACAGTCTGGAGTGATCCAGTCAGAGTCCTGACATGAATATTTGTAGAGAGAGCAAAAGGTGGAAAGGTGGAAAGCCTTTTAGGTCTTTCCACCTAAAAGGCTTGTAGCTCTCTATATGTCCAAAATTTATGATAAAAATATGAATACAAAAGCTGGTTGACCATTATCAGAAACTGGACAGCTGGGTTCGACTCTCTGGTACAGAACTTAACTGGTCCAAATCTTACCTAAAGAACAGGGACTTTCTTGTATCAGTAGGACAAAATTCACATGTGGGGTATCTTAAAGGTCCATAATGGTTCCCCTCCTATTTGATATCTACATGCTCCCAATAGTTGAGTTCATTAAAAAAATATTAGATTAATTACGCAGCATTATTTATTGTACTTTTAGTCATGTAATGCATTTTGAATTACCTTACTGTTGAAAATGTGTAACACAAATAAAATTGCTTGCCTTTTTTTGTCTGAAGGTAAGGCCACACACCAATGTATAAAGAGTTAGCATATATACAGCTACATCTCAGTAAATTAGCATAAGGACTCACATGAGGCTTGTTTGTCAGATTAAAAACACATTTTGAAAGCATCAACCTTTATTCAACATGTTGTTCATGTTATTTCCAAATTAAAATGTTTTCATTGTATGATGCGATATTCTAGTTTTAAATGTGTTTTTATTAGCTGTTAGCAAAAAACCATCATAATTAACATAACAAATGCTTGAAAACAGCAGTCTGTGTGTAATTAATCTATATAATGTGTAAATTGATTTTTTAATAATATAATCCTGAGACAACTATAACAATAGACAACTATATTTGGCAATGCCTTAGGATATAATATCATTTGCAATAAAATATGCAAGAAATTACATGAAGGATTCTTTTTTTTTTCGTGGAATTTTTAAAATAATTATAGATACAAAATAAGAAAACTTACTTACTCTTTTCTCTTTGTGATGCTACTGAAGCTGTCTTCACTCATTAAAAAAGAATATCTGAATGTCATCAGTTAAAAAAAGATGACTCATAATCCACTCAGATACCAGGATCAACAATTAATTTGTCTACAGAATAACTGAGAAAAAATGTCTTGACTTGAATCAACTCCTTTCAGAACAGCTTTATATTCCCACAGCGTCCTCTGTGGATCTAACAAGCATTCCTGTTGTCGAGACAACCAGCTCCCACTATTCAAAGTCACCCAGTAGCTGCTGCCCTGTCACCCTCGTATATCTGGGACAATGACACTGCAGTCCAACATGCCTGGCATCTTCAGAAATTGCTCCACTGTAGCGTTATTGGTCTTGTCTAAGGGGCAACAAGCTTGACCAAAAACCAACAGGTTCCTAGTAGTGAAGCCACAGTGGGGTGACACAAAGTTTGATCAATTTAATCTAACTGAAAATCTGCACTTGGAGGAAATATACATATTTTAACTGCTTGGCAGTTAAAGCTGTAGTATATAACTTTTATTATTAAAAAAGAAAACAAAGAAAAGTCATTAACACTATGTTATGAGACAGATAATATGTCTAAAAATTGAGCTGCTCTGCCTTCTCGCAGTGCTCCAGAGCAATCTAGAAACAATCAATCAGAGCCAGGAGGCAGGGTTTAGCACTGGCCACTGATGGGGACAGATTAATGGTTTTCCTGTAACGCTAAATTGGGCTAAATTGCTTCTCCGCCATCAGCACATGTAGCAGCGAGTACATGAGGTTGACTGACAGCACTAAGACCCTCCTCCTGGTTGTTTTTAGTTGACAGCGGTGCATTTCTTCAAACAGCAGACTCCTCAGGGAGGAGGTGAAGGAGCTTGATCTTCTCACAGATTATCTGTCTCATTGCATGTTGGTGACAGTTTTAAGAATTATGTAAAAACATACTTTTTTAAGTATGCAACTTTTTAAAATAACCCCTTGTCCCTAGTCAGGAGTTGCTGGTACCTATCTCCAGCTAACATTTGTTCAGGGCGAGAGGCAGGGTCACCCTGGACAGGTCGCCAGCCTGTTGCAGGGCAACACAAAAACCAACAGGACAAACAACCATGCACACACACACCTAGGAAAGACCAGTTAACCTAACAGTCATGTCTTTGGACTGTGGGAGGAAGCCAGGGTATCCAGAGAGAACCCGCGCATGCACAAAAGAAAGACCCCGGGCCGGGAATCGAACCCAGGACGGGTTGCAAGGCAACAGTGCTACCAACTGCGCCACTGTGCAGCCCCATACTGCCCCTGTAAATAAAATGTGCTGTACCAACAAAATCATTCATATCCTGGAGCTTTTACACATTTTGTCTTAACAACCATATCGCAAACACATCTCTGTAAGCCATAATCCGAAAATAAAAAAAATATGGTAGCTGATGAAATGATGAATGAGGAGATGAATGGAGCTAAATACAGAAAAATCATGGAAATAAATCGTGGCACGAGAGAGGAAGTTCACCTTCCAGCAGGCCAAAGACCCTAAATATACAACCAGAGCCACAGGCTTACTTCAAAGCATCATCACATATTAGAATGGCCCAGTCAAAGTTTAAACCTAAACTAAGGTACTGTGGTTAGACTTGAAAACTGTCACAGTAGGTCTTACGCAACGAAGAATGGGCAAGAATTTCAGTCTCAAGAGAATAATTTGCTTTATTTGCAGTGAAAGTTGGCAACATAGCATATTAGGAATGAGTCATGGACTTAGAATTTTATTGATTTTAGGTGCTATTGTTCATGACCTATTCATTGCAATTTTTTTAGGTAACTGTAGGACTGATGGCATAGTTCCACAAACGTAAATATTGTTCTCAAAAAACATTTGAAATTGGCTTAATCATATTTTTGATTGAACTGATATTTAAAGATGGTCTTATGAAACATACAACGGAGACACATACAACGCACATGCACACATCCACACACACGCAATCACACATGGATAGTTTAACAAAAGAAGGATAATTATCCAAACTTCAAAACCACGTGACTCCTAATGATGTATAAACAATTGCACAAGAGTTTAAATATCTCAAAGCTGCTGCAAAGCCAGAAAATATGTAATAACTACAATATAAAAAATATTCACATAAAAATTATTTCCTTGAAAACTTAGCATGCTATGTAATATTTTCTCCAGCCTTTGCTGTGCTGAATTAATCTATTGTTAATTCAGAAACAATAGGTTGTAAATCCATCCAGTTCACTCCTGATGAGATCAGAGTGGAAGCGTGTACATACCCCTCCCAGTTAGAAAAAAACACCACGTTGCAAAAAAAACTAACAAAAAAACCCCTTCACTGGACCATAAACTGTAGAAGCTGGAAGAGGCAATAAGAATCAAAACACTTTATGAAACATGTTTTTTCAACTACAGTAAAAACCAAGAGCTAGATGATCTGGTACTTGTGTCACATTTTAAATTTGCAACATTTTTAAGGAATAGAGTTTGCACAGTATTTACCATCGGTGATAAGAAACATCTACAGACAAACAAAACTCACCCCGAAATAGAGGAGGACACCGAAGAAGGCAAACGGGAGGAAGAAGCATCGTGCCAGTGCTTTCAGCAGCTTGGGCCTGCCTTTGGCCAGCACCACCTCTTTGTCCCATTCCCTGCAGGATGGGTAGAGTTACAGCACAGTTAAACAGCAGTAGAATAATATGCCTACCAGACAAATAGCAGCAAAGTTTGTCCATGGTTGCTATATTGTTTACTACTACTTTTGTGAAGAAAAAAAAAAAAAAACAGAAACATGTTTAGGAATATGTTCAACAAGATCTACTGACATGTACTGGTTGTAGCTTGATGATATTGGCCGTCCAGTGCGTCACAGGTAAGCAAATTTGTTTAGAAAGAAAATTGGACAATATGGTAAAAAAAATTGTGGTAGAATTAAATTAAAATGTTTAATAGAAGTAATTGCAGGTTCTGTAAATAATTAATCACATTTTAATTGGAACCTATGTATTGACCAAAAAAGCAGTATTTTGATTTCAAATACGCTTTTTGCTACTAAATTATTGAATAATAAGTCGTAAGAGGTCAACAACAAAGATATTTATTGCTTTTAATATTACAAGTTATGAAGCCATCAGAATGATGCAAATTGCTGTTTTATCCATTCAGCTTTCCAGTGGTTCAGGAACTCCTGATCACACATGCAACTGTGCTGCTGCTTTATCATTGAGATGCTATTTTAGGCTTGAATAGCTTTGCTGATGGGCTAACTAACACAACTTGAACACAACAACAGTCTTTCGCAATCAGATTGTTATTTTTTTTAAGCAAAGGTGGGCTCCCACTGGGACATGTCATCCAATGCTGTCGTTTTGTGGATGTTGTGCCTCAGATTTACAAGTGTACCAGAAACGCACTAATTCAAAGTTTCCGCTCTCAAGGTTCCGCTTTCAACTTTTGTATGAAAAAATGGGAAAAAAGTGACTAGTGGCTTTAAATTTTTTAACACTTTAAAATCTATGCAATTAGCTAATAGTTATTATGCCAAATTCCTGGCCATAGTAAAACATAATACTGCAATTTGTAGAAGTCAAATAAAACCATTGTTTTATTGCAGTTTCACTCAGTGGAAACAAGCATTTAGATCACAAAAACTTTCGTAGCGGATGTCATATATTGTTAAAAAAAAAAAATGCATAATCTGTTTAAGTGGATAGGACAACAATAGACAGAATGACTCTCACAGATGATACCAGAATCTCTCTCTGAATTGGCAGATCATAAACACTCTCTAGCCAGAATGACATGACCTAATGTCATTCTGGTTGTGGATACATGAGTGGAAAAGAAGATATTTAGGACAAAAAATAGTTTTAAAAAAAAAAGGCTACAATGAAACTTTAATTTTCATTTGTACATTTCTTTCAGTAGAATCTAATATTATGACATTTAGTTCCACACATTGTGGATGTAATCCTAATCTGGGTCTGAAAAGGCATCAAACTTCAGATTTTTGAACAAATGAGACCGTAGAGGCCATAATACACCGCCATCTTTACTGAAACATAACACAACATACCAGCTGCCAAGCAAGGTGATGTGACAGCGATGGTTTGGGCTTGTTGAAACAATAGGCAACCATGAACTCCTCTGTATACCAAAGTGTTCTGTTCTAGAGTCCAATGTCAGGATGTCTGATCACAACACTAGTAACTCTTGGCAAGCATGAAGTCATGGTTCAGGACAATTTTCTCAACCATGGCAGTAAATCTAGAACAGAGAAGCTTAGAAATAAGACAGACATCCTGCAAATGATGCAGAGAAATCCCTATAGACTCACTGGAATGATTCTAACTAGCTTGTGATTGGACACAGAGTTGCTCACCTTTTTCACTGGGACAGGGGTTAAAGGTCATGCTAGTATTGAGGGTTAGAGCTGCTGCTGACTGACTCACCTAATGTTAAGTGTGGTAAAAGGTACAGGGACATGTTAAATGTATAAATATGTTGGTAACATTTTTTCCTTCATTCATTAAATGCTAGTGAAATGAAGGCAAACAGTAGCCTGTAGCTAAGCTAATTATGCTAAATGGTTGACAATCTCACACAGTCTCAGTCACTAAAAAAACTAATATTTTAAAAACGTAATATGATTAATTTTGTAATCGACGGGGCCCCAATTTTTTCTATGTTTATGAACAAAAAAAAAAGGAAAAAGAAAAACTATTTTGTGGGGTGCCCCTGTCGATCAAGAGCCTTGGAATTGTCCTAACTTTTCCTTCCTATATGGCCCCCCGAGTGAGATTCTAAAGAAAAAAATACTAGCTGTGTTGCACTCAGATCTATTTAATTTATTTTCCTATATTCTAGTTCCTGTTCAGGTAAATCATTCCACAAAGCTTGAAAACTTGAGCGAAACGAAAATGATGGAGTGGCTGATAGTAAAAAGCACACTTTTAAGGGGGTTAAATACACATTCCAGAAGTCCTCAATGTTTGCCAATCGAGAAGACTGAAAGAAAAAAAAAAACAACAACAAAGCAACCAATGCTCATTTATCACCCTGTGGGCACACTGACATTTGTTAAGGTTGACTTTTTAAATACCCATCTGTATTAACTGGTCTGTTGGCATCACTCAGGTGATAAGCGCCACTCGGAGACCAGCAAGTCCAAGGTCGATGTGCGACGCTGCGGCTGTTTAACTCTGAAAACTAAATCTGTTAACTCTAAAACGGAAAAAAATCTCTTCCAAAATTATGTTGTTTTTTTGTCGTTATCTTTTGAGGTCAATCTGGAACCGTTAGACAAAAGGAAAAATATGCAAGTAAAACATCAACGAAAAAAAATCTTCGTCCATTTATAGTTCCAACACCTGACGCTAAGTGAAACCTGTCATTGAGTTATAATATAAAATAACATCTGATATTTTGCAAGGAAGAAAAATATAAAACTGAAAAAAGAAAGAGAAATGGTGAGTAAGAAGGAAAAAGAACAGGAGTATGAGCTCAATAAAACTTCCGTCCACTGCTTCGCTGTTTGTTGGCATACACAGGTTTGATTTGTGTCTAACTCGGTTTCAAATGCCAGCCCATATTTTATATGTGTTCAGAAAAAAGGATGGCATGTAGCCAGCTACTGTAAACACACGGAAAGGTCAGACGCACAATTTCAAGACAAATGTGGAGCTTTCAGCCTCTAACCCAACTCATCCTCAGCGAAACTCTCAATTCTTTACATTCAGCTTGCAGTAGATATGTGTATACTGTCTAAGAGACACGGTTGGTCTTCAATCAGACTTGGGTTTCCTCTTCTTGTCTTTTGCTACAGATGTATGTTAGACAGTTGAGGGTGATAAACTAGACTCTATGACAAATTCCTGCAGAGTTTTTATTCAGTGTCATAAAGCACAGGGCAAGAAATTCAGAGCAATAAATGCTGATAACAGTTTTGGAGACCCAGTTGCTGCTCGCATCAACACATCAAACCACACAGTAATTAAAGTCAGATCAGATTGTGGAATTGAAGGTGTTTTTTTTTTTGTGTTTTTGCTCTCAATGTGAGTTGTTTATTTTAGCAATCTGTTCCTAAAGAAAGGAACATTTTACACATTTAACATACAACAATATATATAAAAGTATTCTGAATAATTAGGGCAAATGTGAATGATGAAGAATAAACGTGGCTTGGGTTTTTTGCTCATGGAGTTTTAAACAACTGAAAATAGGACAACACAGTTTGGGACATAACCAGAGATTAAACAGACAGAAAACCAGTCAGAGTTGTTTCCAAACATAATTTTGATCAGTTTTATAAGGTTTTTACTTTTCACTGCATGACTCGATAGTGTAATGTCGACTTTTCTGGCTTTTGGTTTTTGTTTTTTTTTTTGAAGGTTTTTTAAAATTATCTGATGGATTTTTAGTCAGCCACTCTTTAATATTTCTAATAGAAAACAAGCAATATTACTGTTGACAAGTAAAGTAGAACATAAAGGAGGACTACAAAGTTAAATTTGGCTTAAATTACTCAAATTATCTGACCCCATCCTCTTAGTATGCCACCCATGCCTTTATAGATAGGAAGTACCATCCTAAAGTGTAAATGGTAATCAGTGCAGTGTAACCAGTTATTTAGATGATTTCCCTGACTTGTTTTTGCTTTTATTTTATTTTTAGATATTGTATGTTTTTATTTTCATTGTCGTATTGGTAAGAATATATTTTTCTTATACAGTAATTTGTTAAATATATATATACTTCATACTCTTGTGTATGATTTATGTACGCTGTAATTTGAAAACTTTATATATATATTTGCATTCGTTAAAACAGGAAATGAAGTAATGCTTTGTGTTGATCTGACTGAACTGAGTGCTTGTGCTTTGAGGCTGTCTTGGTAAGCACCAAAACCATTTTTTTACATGTTCACCTTCATATCAGAACCCTTTAATATGTAGTTATCTGTTTCCATGACAATGTCAAGCTCTGGGCCAATTTCAGTCGCAAGTTTTGGAAACCTGGCAAAAACAAAAATTGTCTGAATCTAGTTAAATGTAGCTTATAAGGTAACTTGTGAGGATAATGTTTCTTGGAAAATTATTAATATTATCAATATTTTCCCTTTTCAAAACATTACAACTACAAACATTAGTGTATTTTGGGGGATTTTATATGATAAACCAATACAATATAGTGTATCATTTTAAAGTAAAAGGTATAAGATGAAATTTAGGGTTTTTTTGTTTGTTTGTTTTTGGAACAAATAAAAATTTTAAATATGTGGTGTGCAGATGTAATCAACCAACCTGAATTAACACTTTCTACAACTTGATAAATTACAGATTTAAGTCTTTTGGGTAAAAAAAACAACCAACCTAGCTTAATCTAGAGATTGGAATATTTAGCCATTTTTCTCAGTGAAACTTCAAACAGATTGGATGGAGAGTATCTGTGAATAGCAGTTTATAGGTCTTCCCACAGACTTTCAGGTCAGGTCTGGACTTTGACTGGGCTATTCTATTACACAAATATGCTCAGATCTACCACAGGTGTTAAACTCCAGTCTCCTGGGGTCGGGGTCTTGCCATTTTTAGATGTATCTCAGCTTCAAAATACCTGAATGACACACAAAGGTCTTTAGCAGAACACTAGAATTTGACTACATTCTGATGTATGTCAGTCATTTAAGGGTTGGAGTTTCACACATTTTGAACCACTAATCTCAAGCCTTCTGCAGCCTCTATGATGTTTTCTTTCAAGATTGCTTGGAATATTGCAATATTGCAAAAGTCATCTGAAGAAAAGCATCCCAACAGCATGATGTTGCCACCAAGTTGTACCATAAACGGCTCTGGAAAAAATGAAGAGTCCGTTGCACTGAACCTCATTAAAATCCTTCATTTTTTCCACCAAATCTTGATTTCTGAACTCTTCCTGAGTTAAAACATTAGTATTGCTGTTTCTAAATGAATATGAACTTGTTTACTTTGCATTATTTGAGGTCTGAACTCATTGTATCTTTTTTTGTTATTTTGACCATTTCTTATTTTCTGATAATAAATAATAAATTATTGCTTGGAATTTCAGAGACATGCTGTCAGTAGTTCATAGAATAAAAGAACATTTCATTTTACTTTTTATACCTATAAAAATCAAAATTAACTGATCATTTTAAGTAGTCTCTTTCTTTTTTCCAGAGCTGTGATGTGCAGGGTGAAGTACAATGTTATGTTTTCTTCACACAGTACTTAGCATGTTGTCCAGGGCATCTTCTTCCACAAGTTTTCTACCTGGCACTCTAACTAGGATCTGATTGAGTTTTTCTTTTGGTTTTTTTTTTTTGCTACTCTTTCCTTTCATTTAATGTTCAGCTACACTGTATTAGTCTATCACATAAAATCCCCAAAATAAATTACATTTCATGGCTGTTCTATGGCAACATGAGAAAAGTAAGTGTGAATTAAAATATTGCGATGCACAGACCTTTCAAGTCTCTCAGAGAGGGTGTCTGCCTGATCAAACGAAGGAGCCTTGTAGACGTCAGTCAGCTCCAACTTCTTAGTGAAACCTTTCCTCAGTAAAGGCGATATCCACCTGGGGAGGGGGGAACCACAGAGTTAGCTATCAGTTGTTTGAAGCTATAAAAAGAGTTCAAAGACATTGCTCAACACATACAAAAGCTGTTTGCAAAATCATAAACAAATATGTGTTTAAATAGTCCAAGAAGTTTTGGAGTGGATAAGGCTTTTTCTAATCTAAGGAAGGAGACACAAAAAGCTGAAAGCTTTGAGAATTTAGCCCTTTATTAGAAGCTCTGGTAGGGAAAAAAACAGGAATGTTTAAACTATGCTTGGTTGCAATAAGAAAGGACTGTTTCTTTGCTAAAGAAACCTACACTGATGGTAGGTTCAGTGTCAGGTATTTGACTTGACTTGCTGTGAAAAGATTCAAGAAAGGACTAATTAAGAGGTATTGACAAATGCTGAATTCTGCTTCCTTATTTCTAACCCCTCATTCCTGAAGTGCATATTGCCCAACTATAGTCAGTTGTTTTTGATCCAAAGAAGGGGAAAAACTAATCGCTAAAACACAAATATCATAGTCAAGTGTAAAACACATCAGGTCTGAAAAAATGACTTCACCAAACTTTTTGTGTTTAAAGGGGTTTTTTGTTGTTACTTTTATCTGAGGCTGGCTTTCTCAGATTTGTCTTCTTCATTTTGAGTCCAGTTTCATTTCAGCTTTATGGGGTTTACATTCCCAAAGATGCAGCCCAGAATCACCTGCCCGCTCATCGGAGCGCACCTCGAATTACGCACAACTTCATTTAACAGCAGTGAAAATCCTATTTGCAGAAAGATACTTCGAGCACTCGCTGACATAATCCCGCTTCCCATTTGATAAAGTCACATCAAAGCCAAGGTCGTTTCTGAATTAAAAGTGAATGAAAGTGAGGAATCCCGCTGGTCGCCGCCGCAACAAGAATGAAGCAGAGCCATCGCTTACCAAAAGACATATCTAGAGAAGAAGTTTGCATCTTCCACCGGTGACTTCTGCATCCTAAGAGCCCCGCCAGTGTGGTTTCTCTGCACCTGAGCGTCCCTGAGCCTCGATCACATTAGTGTGTCCCCCCCCCCACGGAGCGCCTGAGGAAATTCAGACAGGAGGCTGTGTGATTTTGTCCTCCCCTCTGTGCTGGGGCTTAAAGTAGTGCTGCGGCCGCGTTATTTCCCTCCTCAGTCCCTAAACAGACCACGATGTGAGTCGTGTGTCTCTGCTCTGTCCGCTTCCTAAACTCTCTCCCTTTCTCCTGTTGGCTCTGCGAGACAATGCAGGGACAGTCCATCTTTTATTGGCTGACTCGCCTGAACTTGCGTTGGGACGTCATTTCCACGCACAGAGCCTCGAGTCGCATATTGTGACAACAAGAAGCATAGGTGGTAAAACCAGCTGAAGAACTGACAACTCAGAATTTAAGCCTCGTAATATTGTTATTTTCAATACCGAATTGCAATAACAGCTTTATGAAATGACTTCTGCACTGGACTGCTAATGAATGCTGATCCACCTGGGGTTTTATACTGCAGTACACTTTGGTGCTTGTCTATGACTCACAAAAAAACATCAGAAACAGTTCTGGGACATTCAAACAAATCTGAATCTTTTTTTTTTTCTTTATCAGGAGAGGGAGGCTCATAACCTCAAGGCATTCCTGAAGGGAACAGAGATAAAATGCAGCAAGCCTTTGGTCTAACTCCTATCAGCATAATAATAGTACCCAATCATATCTTTCAGGAACTTTTTTTTATTTAGTTTTGTGAAAGAAATAAAAAAAAAAATCCTTAAAGCTCATGTCGGCAAGGGTCAGACTCAGGTTTTGTTTCTCTCTGCTGGCTCATGTCTGAAGGAAAACAGATGGACTACAGGGCCACCGATGCCGTCCTGTCTCTTTAAATGACAGACATATAATATATATGTAAAAGTTAAAATCAAAAGCAAGATTGTGAGTAAGAGGGCAGAATGTGCTTCAGATTACAGATAGGACCACATAGGCTTTACCATTTTTGTCAATGTGATCATAATATAGGTAGGCCTACTCTGACACATTGAAGTAAAAAAGAGATTTATGCTAAATTTGTCCACATGAAATACAGAATTCTTTCAACTTTGCTTGAAGTAGGCTAAAATAAACACAAATCATGATAAAACTTATTTGAATCTGAGCGCTCAGTCGAAACATTTCATATTGTACTTCACTCTCATACTTATCATGCTAAGTTTACAGAGTTTTGACTCTTATTTGTTTTTCTAAAGGTGCATGTAAATATGATTAAATTGAAAGAAAAAAAAAAATCAATTTCTGTGTTTAAGAGAGAAAAAAAAACCATGGACTTCTGCTCCGGGTTACTTACCATTTTTGCTGAACAAAAACAGTGCACATGCCTTGCCCAGAGGAAAGAGCGACCCCTTCTGGACGGCGTGTGTCAGGCTGCTGCCAGGTCTAGTTTGGTCTGTGCTGTAATGCCCTGGTCTGTTTTAACACGGATTAAATGCAGCTTGAAACACAAGCAAATACCCAGGGAAGGCTTTCAGTTTCCTCGCTTTATTTCTCTCTCCATCTTTAATCTCTGTATCCTCTAAAGGGCTATCTGCACTCCTGAAAATCATCAGAGAGCAGAAAAACCTGCAGGATGCTCACCAGTGATACTAACAATCACCCAGGAATAGATTAGAAAAACTCATTTGACCACTTCAGTTTCAGATCTTCTTCTTTTCTCACTTTAGTTGTTCCCACTCGATTCCATATTTATAAAACATGATGTAATTACCTCCTATAAGTTTTAGTTTCATAAGTAGTTGGGAAGAAAAATGGAAACAGGCTTCTACCACTACCAGATGTGTTATTTTGTAATTATGTTATTGATTCATGTTAGTTTTTATATTTTAGTCTTCAAAATACCAGGCTTTGCACATAACATTTTTGCCTGTCTGATGACAGACAAACATGACACACTCTTTAAATCTTACTTGAGCAATTTCTCGTACAACTACTTTTCATTTTTCCTGGAGTAAAACTGTGTTGAAGTTATGCTGCATCATTACAATAAGATGTGTGGCTGTCCCCGAACAGTTTTAAAACAAAAACATACATTCCAAGTTCAACAGCAAGAAATTGATTTCCTTTCTTTATTTTTTCTTTCCAAAAAAGTTTAAACTTTTGACCCCAAAGGTTTAAACTTTTGGGATCAAAAGTATATATGCTAAACTACATACCATATAGTTTAGCATGTAATTTTAATCCTGTGTAAAACTTATTTATGAACTGAAAATAGTGCACCACACTGTTCTTCCAATTTAAAGTAGTTTTAAAGAGAAGATAGAGAAATTGCTGGAGAGAGCAGAGTTTTATGAAGCATGGAGTAATGTAGCGCTGTTACTGAACACTGCCAGTAAGCTGGCTGAAACAAAGGTACATTTTCTCCTTATTTAAGATAGTAAAAATATCGCTTAAAGCGATATTTTAGCCACAGCGCATACTGGCGTATTTTCTCAGCAGGGCAAAGCTGTAACATGTTCCACTTTCATTAATTTCTTCTTATTATTATTATTGTTTTAATTTAATAAGGTACGTCGTCATTTATCATTTACTCCGCCTACTCCCTCCCTCTCAGTCGACATTCTGTTCACTCATGTTGGCTTCCACTAGCTGTTAGCTGGAAGTATGGGAAGCGTAAATGAGTTCGCCTTCCCGGCTGGAGATGAAAGCGACGCCAGCAACGACGAGTGGGACATTGGCTCCTTTTCGGAAAACAAGACTTCTGGCATAAAGGTTACCGTGAAGAAGTTTGAGTTTCGCTTCCGCCATTATTTTTTTTTTGTTATTTTTTAAAGCTAAACCCGAATGGCAGCTCGGGGACGTAACTCAAGCTAGCTTAGCAAATCTTTTTTTATTTTCTAAATGTATTTTTTCTAATCTCAGTAAGATGCTTTAGCGACAAGGTGGTTATGAACGAGCAAACGCCATTTAAAAATATTATAAATTATAATAAAACGATTTAAGTATCAAAATATGCGAATCCGGAACAGAGAAAACTCTCAAATTCTGCACTTTCCTGACTGTTTTCAACAGCTCAGCTGGGGAACCTTCGCACTTGTTGCCATGCCATGCAGTTAATTTGTTTAATTTTGATTTTTTTTTTAAAAAAATAGCTGCCAGTAGCAAATATGTTAACCACATACGTCTTCAGTCTTTATTGAGGATTAAGATTGAAGGTTTTATGAATGTACTGTAAAAATTGACAAATTAAGAGCTTATATGTAGAAAAATGTGGGGAAAATCCTATTCTGTCAGCAATAAAAACTTGACAATCAGATTATTCTTGGAAAAAATAAGGATAAAAACAGGCAGGAGAAAAGATGAAAAGTTTAATCTTGAAGTTTTTATCTTTTACAAGCAGGAAAACAGGAGTACATTGGTCTTGTCTTCTGAGCCTAAAAGAAGCAAATGATGGGAATTAATACATTAAAGCAGAAACTCCCATTCTGTTCACATAACATGAATTAAAACCTTCATATAAAACTTTTGAATTTTTGAACATCAGGAGGATATAAACGATACAAAATGACCAGTCAGAATGGAGTAAAAATACGTTTGACTTAAAAAAAGAAGCAATTATTTAAGCCTGTTTTAACATCAGTTCACGGCCTATTCAGCTTGAAAAAAAAACCATATAGTTGAACTAACCTATGTCTGAAATTACAAACATTAGCTTTTAGTTATTTTTACATTGCATTTGATCAATACTAGAGAGGTCCATCAGCATGAGGGACTGTTTTTTAAAGTAATTTTCTAATTTAAATACAGAACATGACAAAGGGGTGCCTGTTAGAGCAACCGGAATTTGCTGATAATTATTTTATTCTGCTTGCTTTTTTGTTAGTTTTTTTTCTACAGCACTTGGCACAGTCTATGTGGCTGACCCTGTGTTTGTATGTAGACAGTGACGATTACTTATTTTGAAGAGCCACAAAGTGGAAAACATTTTTTCCCTTTAGTGAAATTTAAAAAGTAGATGTTCCCCCTCCATCTCAATTGAAGGTAATGCTGTCCTTAGGCAGGAAGAAGGAAAAGGTGTTAAATGGTCAAGTGAGTCCATTTGAAAGCGCACTAAACTGTCTCTCAAAAACTTCCGATTAAAAGTTTTAATTAGATATTAGTAAACCATAAGTTTGTTGAGAATTGCAGTGTCATCTGCGAATTAAAGTGAACTATTAAAACATTTAAAGTAATTAGAGGGTTTGATTAATTATAGTTAACCAAATAGCATGTTTTACAGTAATATAACTATGTTATGTTCAGTTGACTTTGAGTTAAGTCAATGTTCAACTTAAGAGAAATGTGACTTCGCAACTTGATGTATTGAAATCAGGTCTCTGTCTCTTTAAGAAGCTTCTGCTCTTTTTGACGCTGCCTTCGGCATGTCATCACAACAATGTTTCTCCCTACAGACACTTTGAAAACTATTGGATACGTATCCCATTTAATACTAGATAAGGAAGTGGAACAGATCCTACTTTTATTTTTATTTGGTGAAAAGATTGGAATTGAGCTGGTCCAGCTTTCATGGAAAAGCTGAATATGGTTTGTATTTGCCTGCTGCGTGATGTTAGCCTTAGATCTGTGTTTCTCAATTCCAGTTCTCATGTTTTAGGTGGTTTCTTTCTGCAACACACCTTGCCTGAATCAATGGGTGATTAACAGGCTTCTGCAGCATTAGACCGCATGCTGGAGCTAATGCTAACATTAGAAGCAGGTGTGCTGTAGAAGAGACACATCTAAAACAAGCAGGGCAGTGAGTAACACTGCCTTAGATCTGTATCAGTTGTGGGCATAGGAGACAGTGAAAGCCCATTAAAGGTGTAATATCACCAGTAAGCACTAACTGAATGCATAGTTCATGTTATATACTAGCCAAGTAAATATTGGATGTAATAACAAAGCAGGCTTGCTTTTGGGTTTTCCTCCTAAACATTTTTTGGTACTTGTTGCTATATGTTCCTCTGATCCTTCTAAGTTTTCATCCTACACTTTGAGATTGTCGATCAATAGACCTGTTGTTCATTTCTTGTTCAACTAAAACAATTCTTGGGACAGTAACAGAGATGTGTTTGTGTTTTCCTTAGGACTTAGCCTCTGCTGAGGTGGGTTCAGGCGACAAAGTCTCTGTGCTGAAAAAAGCTATCAGTGAAGGAGACACAGATACTGTCAGACAACTATTGGACAATGGTACATACTTGCTTCACTGATGTGATTTAAAAAAATAGCTTTTTGTTTTGTGGTACATAAAATTGTACTAAGAATAAGACTAACCCAAATGAGTCACACCCTTCCTCTTTGTTTTTGTTTTTTGCAACGTTGATGTTTTGGACAGGCCTGGATGTGGAAACCAGGCTGGGCTTTGGATGGACTCCTCTCATGTATGCTGTTAGTGTGGCAAACTGCAACCTGGCCAGGCTGCTGTTGGACAGAGGAGCCAGTGCCAATTTCAGCAAAGGTCAGATTGCGGTGTTAACAAGACTCTTCTGTAGAATATAACGGAAGTTTTAGAAGCAGGTAAATTATCTTACACTGTGGCAATAATGTCAAAAGGCACAACCTGAAACTAAACAGCTTCTCTTCTTTTAAGGGGGAGTATTATGTATATTCCAAGCACATAGCAAACATTTTAAAGCGTAATGAAGTAACAATGTAACTTCAGTTGTTATTAAATGCTATAGGTATAAAGAAAATTTATTTCCTGATTTAACACCTTAAAATTGGGCTTCTGTCTCTTTAAAAACTTCTGCTCTTTTAGAAACGCCACTTTTAGGAACTCATCACAACATGGCTCCTCTATTAACCGTCTTATCAGTGTCGCACTCTAATCTGCTGAGCTCAGCAGATTCATAGTTCCACCAGGTGTTTGCTAATTGGTGCTAGCTAGTCTGAAGGAGCTGAGTGGGGAAGACGTGAGGGAGGGCTGCTCTGTAATAAGGATGCTTGGAAGCTTGGGAACTGCAGCTCAGAGAAGGAAATACATATAGAAAACAGTAGGTTCATCAAGGTGTTGTACAGCTGAATGGTTGACATAGGAGATTGAAGGATTTCTCAAACCTGCATAAAAAAATCAGGGCAACAGTCCGGGTATTTTTTTGATGAGGGAATAACATAACATGATTCAAAGCTCAAAAAATGTGATTTTAGATTAGATTAGATTTTACTTCTCCTTTAAAGTTGAAGATCTGAACGTCAAAACCTAATTTCTCCATGTTTAGAGAAGGGCTGTTGCAAACGATTATTTTGGTATTTGAGTATTCTATTAATTATTCTGATGACTGATCAAATAATCAAATAAGAAATTTGATAAAATACAATATTGCTATCATGAAGTGGTATAGAATTATCTCAATGTCAGCAAGTTTTATCAGTTCCTATAAACTGGAGGTGAAGGGGGAAAAAAATTCTATTTTGCTGCTGAATCTGTTTTCTGAGTCACATTTAGGAGAAATTCTAATGGACATTCCTTCAAGTCGCTCTTTCTCTTAGGTGAGAGTCTAGGTATATGTATCAAGCTATTTTTAAAATGTACCTTTCTTTTAACATGCAAGGTTCAGGTAAAATAGGTTACTGAGGGTCATCTGGGATAAACTACAGTTTAATCAAAATGTCTGTTTTCAAAAGAACACTTAATGCTGGAACTGATAAACAAAATAAATAAAGCATCCAAAAACAAAAATAAAATGGATTTTCAGTCTCCATTAACAAAAAATGCACTTGAATAAAATCTAAACAACATAAAACCAGAGTGGAAATAAATACTGCATTCAACCAAAAGAGTGTAGATTATGAAGTCTGCCATTCAGTTATCATTAGATTTAAATAGAGAAGATGGACACATCGACTACCTGATGCAGTAGTTCACGCTACACAATTTTTTGCCCCAATTTAATAAAGTTTTACAATTAGTTAACTGGACTTGTAGCCATTATTTTGTGCCCATTGTTCGACACCACACGGCATGATTGAACCCAATTGAACCATTATACCTACGATTTCTGTGGGCTATGTGTGGTCTCTCAGGCTTTGAAAATGGGCCAATAATCGGCCGACAGCTCTAAGATCGTGTAGTGTGCGTTGGGCAATACACTAAGGAAATGAGGAAGGGAGGGTCAGTGGAAGTTAAGCCTTTGCGTTACTATTGAGCCTTTTTTCATTTAGAGTCATCAACAGAAAGAGAAAAAGACTGGAAGAAACAATAAAGCCGATAATTAAAATGAGGTCGATAGTTTTAATTTATTGTGCGATTAATTGATTTATTGTTTATTGCGACAAGCCTGTGAACAGCATAAAGGTTTGATTAGTTGTCAAACAGATTTTTATGTGGCAACTGAATGCCTGAACTTGGCATTAAAGTTAACTATTTTGAATCAATGCCCTATATATAAGTGTATTGAGCTGCAGTGTCTTAACTATATAAAAACTTTACTTAGACTAGACTATTTCCTCAACTATTGAGCCTTCACTTCCATTTTGTATGGGAGTGTTTCTGGTTAATAAGCGCAACTAGTCTAAGCAAGTCAAAGTAACACGGCTTTATCAGCCGAAACTAAACAGCCACCATATTTATTGCTTTTTACTGCAGCTAAAGTTTAAACAGTTAATTTAGGGTAGCTTGTTTGTTAATTTAGTGGCCTTGTTCAATCCCTAAGTAGGTATTTCACTTTTTTATTTTTCATTTACTTTTTTTTTCAAATTATAAAGACAGTGATGGCAGTTACTTTGAAAAAGTAACTTCAATCAGATTACTGATTACTCCTTGAAAAAGTAACTTAGATTACTGATTACTTGATTTGGAAAGTAACTAAGTTACATTAAAAGTAACTTTATTAGTTACTTTCAATAGCTGCTAACAACAACGCTCCACCACTTGTGAAAATGACATTGATCTTTCCCAAAACTTAATTGCAAGTTATTTTATAATGGTAACATTAACAATGTATCTCCACTCATATGGTTGAACTAAAGAGGAGATTTAGTTTAGTTTAGATTTAGTTTAGTTCCAGCGGGACGGATCAACCAGGAAATGATGGACAGGGAGAGCCTGACTAAAACTACCTTAATGACGGACAAATTCTGGGGTTTATTATAAGTCTCTGCTAATTTCCAAGCCCAAATGAGTAACTTCACGTTCAAAACCGAGCCCAAAAAGGCGGAACCCGCGACTCATTAAATTTACAAGTGACTTAAAAAAAAAAAAAAAGCCCAAAGCCACTAATAATAATTGGACTTGGTGACAGAAACTCAAAATAGTTCCTGATTTTCCACCAATAAAATGCACGTCTCCCTCCATTGTTTACATTTCTGACGCTGATATTGTTACAGAAAGACGTTGGTCACTTGACAAGATGTGTGGAGGAAATACAATTAAATAACAAAAGACGATAGTAACGCAACAGTAACACAAAGTGATTTCGATAAGTAACTGTAGTCTGATTACTGGATTTGAAATAGTAACACGTTAGATTACTAAAAAGTGCTCCGACATCAGTAACGTGTTACCGACGTTATCTTCTTTAAATATCTACTTGAAGAAGATATTTATCTTTTTATGAATATTACTCTCAGTTTAATCATAGCAGCCAATTTATATCGATTTATTTCACTTTCAATAAATTGACAGTTGTGCTGACTGACTTTTGTACTGAAGAGATCTTAAAAGAAAAGTCAATTCTGGTAAGATACCATCCAAAATCAAATTAAGAAAGTGCTATTTAAGTTTTAATAAATGCCATACCTCTTCACCTTTCTAATGATCTCTGTTGCATTGATGTCCAGCTGTCATTGCCTTGGACAGATTTTCTTTAACTACCTCAACTGCTATTGCCAAACACCAGACAACCAGTCAAACCAGTGTGTCAATTCTCCCATCTGCCATTACTTACAGATTGTGACGCCAAAGGAAACATTTGGAGAAACACTCTGCTAATCCCCTGAGTTGTTTTTAGTTGATGCACATTGCACTCTCATCTCAAAGAAGGTAAAATTGAAGGCATGTGCAGAATTGTGGTCAGTCTGGGAAAGATAAGCCTTCAGTTTGAAGTTATTAAGGACACAATGTTTAGATCTTATTGGGACATTGTATTAATTTCCAGTCTTTTGACTAGCCTAACCCAGATCTAGATCCTTAATGTATTCCCCCACTTGGTTTGTTTTCTCTATAAATATAAATGAATAGAATGGGATAAAGGAAAACACATGTAGATTTTGATAAATTTATACAGGATGTGTATTAGAAAAACAAATCCATATGTTCATACCTACCATTTATGGAGTGTTGCTGGATATGCGATTAGCTAAAAATCCACGAACACCTCTTCTAGAAATGCTTGTAACTGCCCATTGCTTTAAGTGGAAAAAAACATGGTACTCCCCTTAATGTCATACAAATATGGGACAGACATTAAAAAGAACAAAAGAACAAAGCCAGGTCAAAATCAAACCCATATGAGGGAAATTCAAAGCGTCATGGAGCCACTTTTATTAACTTCAAGCCTCATGCCGTAAACATGGACATGAAAAATAACATTGAAAAAAGAAAGATATAAAATAGTGTTGGGAAAAGGTACAGATACCCGCTGTGTGCTGGAAAATGTCTGAAAAGTAAAATTTATGATAAAATCCGTGGATGTGCAGATCTTCTGTGAATAATTTGGAGTCATGTTCCACAGAAAAATCTGTAAATACTGAACACACCATGATAGACAGTGGTCTACCGGAAAGCCAAAATGTTATTTTTGGTTCGATGGCACGTTTAAGTATTTGTTTCAAAGTCGTTTCAAACTGAATGACCGTGGTAAACCTCTTAACTTGTAGAGCTGGCACCTTTCATTTGTTAAAAGCAGTAGCGACTAGGGTTGTTGTAAAAGAATATTTTAGTAAACGAGTACTCTATAGAATATTTTTATATTTTTCCATCCCTCCCTCTCTCTCTGCGCCATTCCTACTGTTCGCTCCAAAGCTGCGATTCACACTGCAAAATTCTACAATCCTTATTTGTCCCCCAAACCCTGGCAGAACGCTGCACACTTCAACACCATGCTACTAGTACTTCACAACAACTCATAAGCAGAAGTAAGAGCGCTGCACTCCACAAATAATGATCAGGCCGGAACACGGTGCGCTAGATAATGAAACATAATTTAACAAAGCGTCGAGGCAGATAAATTTTCCTCAAGGAATTTTAATACTTTATTTTCAAAAGAACACTTAACACTGGAACTGATAAAACAACCAAAAACAAAAATAAAATGTACTTGGATAAAAACTAAACAACATAAAGCCAAAGTGGAAATAAATGCTGCATTCAACCAAAAGAGTGCAGATTATGAAGTCTGTACACTATATCGCCCAGTAAACCCTGTAACTTTTCAGCTGTTCTTCGTTAACGTGACATAAACAGGTTATAATGATTTTCATTCAGTCAGGACTGACACTAG
>CAEGAD010067571.1:0-24182 GCA_903067055.1 Poeciliopsis paucimaculata
CATTGACAGATTTTTTTGATCCATGTGTTTTTTTATATATATATATATATATATATATATATATATATATATATATATATATATATATATTAAAAAAATCAAGGAAGTTGATGAGAGAATGGGTTTGGTTAGAACAGTTTCTATAAATTACACACATAATTTTACATAAAGGGGACATATTATGCAAAATTTACATTTTGCACCTTTTGGTACTTCCATTTGGGTTTCTATTGCTTCTAAACTCTGAAAAACATTCAGCTGGTTTTTGGCAGTAAGTTAATGTTTTTGGTGTCAGAAAAATGAGCCCTTTCAAAAACCTTCGTAATGTAACGTCACAAATCAGCAGGCACTGACCCTCACCTAGTAACCCCTGTGAAGTCCAGCTCGTTACCTAGCAACCCCACCCCGTCACCCAGCAACCCGCGCAGAGCTTCAGAATGTTTGGCCATCTGGTTTTACTTCTGTACAATTGCCACTGAAAAAGAAATGTATATTCATAATTATCCTAACCTGTTCAAGGGAGCATCATAGGTCACCTTTAACTACACAATTAAAATTTCAGATGAATATAAATGCTGATTTTATTAGATTTTCGCAGAGCTTTAAAAAAAAAAAATTTGAGCATTTCTGTTACGGGCGAATTGGGCAAACGCCCAGGGCAGCTTCTCCTGTCGGGCGGCATCAGTTGTTGGACTCGTAAACAGTTTTGCAGTTAAATCTGCAGCCTATTTCTTCCTTGAAATATGCAGCATCCAAGCTTTTTAAAATAGTTGTGTTAATTAAATTTGAATTTCTTGAACTGCAATAATGTAAACTGTCTTATAATATTATTAATTGAAATTTGTGCATCTAAGATAACTGAATCTATTTTAGTTTTTGTATTTTAAACTGCATGGTGTACTGTGTGTTTGTGCTTTGCTATGTGTGTTTATATTATTTTTCTTGTTTCTCCCACATTTTTTCCAAATATTGAAATAAATTTTATGTGCGTCTATGATGGCACATGGTAATCTGAATGATGTAATGGTCCAGGACACCAAACAAGCTGGGACCTCCCCGGTATCGTAGAGTTAATAATTTCATACATCTACAAAAAACTGAGGGTAAGTCCAAGGCCAGAGTAGCTTTAGGCGGCAATAGCCAGATTTGTAGGGGAAAAAAAAATAACCGCAGGCATGTTTTCTTCCTGTATGTGCCCCTCCTGAAAGAGGAAAGCCACTCTATCAATCTCAAGAGCACACTTGTAGTGGCAATGATGCAGAACTAATAGCTTTTAATCCTGACGCAGCTGACAACTTGGAGGCCAGCTCTCCTAGACAAAGAAGAACCGGATCAATGGAAGGAAGGAAGGGAATATGAGAGACAGAGGAGCAAAGGAGGACAGCAACATGAATGGAAAGACAGATTACTAAAAGAGTGGAGGATTAAATTAATCTGTAACATAATGTAAATCCAGAGGAAGCATTACTGTAAAAGATTCTTATAGCACATGAAGAAAGAAACTCATGAAATCCACAAACAGCAAAGTTTTTTAAGGGAGGATAAGGGACATGTAAAGTTGTACAACCTCAATGGCCACAGTGTTCAATACCTTAAAGGTTGATTGAAGCTCCAAAGCTTCAATCAACCTTTACTGACTCAAACAAGCAGAGGCAGCACCGCTAGCTCACAGCTAAACTGCCAGAAAAGAAGCCAAAGCGGATAAAAGAGCATGTCAACCCAATGCAATTATGCCGTTTAATGAATACTACAGAGAAGCTCATAGCTGAGGTAATTAGGAAATTAGCTTTAATTACTCATCAGGCAGAGCAGACTCACCTCTCTCAGTCAGAAAGGCAGAGATCACCCTCAACGCGGCGCGCTGATGACAAGGCCTCGTAAGCGAGATTGATTGTCACTTCTTCGTTGTGCAACTTTCACCAGACAGCCGGGATGGGCAATTATAATCT
This sequence comes from Poeciliopsis paucimaculata, assembly GCA_903067055.1. NCBI lineage: Eukaryota > Metazoa > Chordata > Actinopteri > Cyprinodontiformes > Poeciliidae > Poeciliopsis > Poeciliopsis paucimaculata. The sequence goes on from CAEGAD010067571.1 coordinate 1,950, forward strand.
GCGCTGCCGCGTGAAACTTGGAAATATAAAACCGACTAAGCAGTTTGGCAACTCGACACTTCATTAAAATCGCATTTGAGAAAAGGAGGAAGAAATATAACGGCCTCAGACATTAAACACAGAAGATGTGAAAGCGTTCAGATAAGCCATTAAAGACACTGATGACGCACACGCTGCACTAAATCTAACAAATCAGGGCCTTTCAGACTTCTCGACCAAAGAAACGGAAACGATCAACTAAAAACTTTTGTGCAAGTTAATTCAAAGTGTGAAAAGATTCTAAGATTTGTATTTTTGTTATAGTTTCTAGTGCAAATATCCTAACAAATCTGAAATACGCCAAATTACCCCATGAGTAACTTTTCAGCAAGATATAGGAGCTTGTTTAAAGTCAATAAATCCTTAATATTTAGGAAAAATATGGAAATATTGTCTTTTTATAGGTGAAATAAGATCTATTCAGTCTAATTCTGTGCTTTGTTCTCTGTCTTATTTTATTTTATATTGTACTTGGATTTTCTAATTGCACTTTCTGAATCATTTTAAAGAAAGTTTGCTGGAGTTTAGTTTTTACATGTTTAACCATGCAGGCAACCTATTGTTCTGCTCTACTTCTGATTGCATTGACTGAACAAATTAAAGTTGTTTTTACATGTTTGACCAAGATACTGAAGCTATTGGTGTATTTAATTGTGCTTTATGGCTCAAAGTTATCAAATACAATTATATTGAAGTACATCTATGTCTGTTTAAAATGACAAAAGTTTTAATTCAATTCAGCATTGTTTTCCTGTATCGGATCGGAATCGGCCAATACTAAACCTCAAATCTGTATCAGATGTGAAAAAAAGTGGATTGCGTTTATCTTGGATATTTAAAATGTCTTCCAATTCATGTGTTAAACATTCATAAGAATTTAATATTTGAGAATGTGTTCTTGGATTACTATGCTATTAGCATTATTAGCTGAAAATGGTCTCAAAATAACAATATTATCATTTATCACAATAACTTCTGGAACAATTTATCATCAGCAAACAGGCCTAACAAGGTGCTAGCAAAAGACTGAGAAAAAAATAAGTGAAACCTTAAAGTGTAGCGAGACAAACGCCCCAAAAAAGGACAAATAAGAATGAATGCATTTCATTTTCATCAGTGTTAGCCTTGGGCGTGTGCTCTGTCTGCGATAAAGGATGACAGCGGGCTTCCTGACGGCCCACAGAGGAGGATCAAAGATGCTGCGGCTCTCCGGCCCCCATTCTACGGGAAGAGCGAGGGGAAAATTAATAATTATCATCATGGATAACACCAACAGGGAGCAATTCATCATTGCTCTCCTTTTGCCCGACTACATGTCAGTGAGATGCGTGGACCGGCCAGATACTATTATACGGCGGCAGAGGGGGAGGCTGTAGAGAAGGAGGCGGGGGGGGGGGGGGTTTAAGTAGAGGCAGGAGGAGGAGCAGTGAGGTGGAGGGGAGGGAAGAGGGCTAATGTGCTTTTGATGGGGTTTATCCAGGCATGGAGGCGTCAAGCATGACCACCTCTAGAGCAAGACGGCGTGAATCCCCCCCCACAGACGTCAAACTCTCCTCTTGGCCTTTCAGCACTGCTGCCGAGATCAAACACGAACACATCTCGTTTCCAACACGCCCACAGGTTGTTTTCCTCACACATGTATTAAACCAACAAATCTACAGCAGGTTTTAAGCTGTACAAATTGGCTTTATGTGGTTATTTCAGAAATATTGTGAAAAAAACAAAAACCTAAAGTTATTTAATATAAAATTGACTTTTTTGAGCTTTACATCAAGTTACAAAGTTATTATGTCATTGAAAAAATACCTGGAGTGTTGCTTTGAATGTCTGAGAAATTCTTTAATCTCCATGGCAACAGCAAAATGGTTCAAAGAGCAGCCCTCCCCAGCGACTCCTCCACTGAGCTCCTTCAGACTAGCCAGCAATAATTAGTAAACACCTGGTTGGACTGCGTATCTGGTGAGCTCACTATACAAGATACTTCTCAGCTGGTAAAAAGTTGTTAAAGGGTTAATAGAGGAGCCATGTTGTGATGACTTTCTGAAAATGCAGTTTTAGAAAGAGAATGAACTTTTAAAGAGACAGAGGCCCAATTTCAAAGTGGTAAATTGGAAAGTTAAATTTCGTATTTGACATGTTTAGCATTTTTAGAACTAAAGGTAACATAGTTACTTGATTGTGCAATAAAATAGCACTATGTGCCTGGAAAATAATAATAACACTGCCCCTTTATTGTTGCAAAATTAAAGTTCTGAAAAGATTATTTCACCTGAAGTAGTTTATTATTTTACTATAATAGCTTGTAACTTAAATCTAACCATGTAATTAATTGGCTTTTAATTGCCAACGCTCAATCTGTTTTCATAATGTCCAAAAAACAAACAAACTGTAAAATAACGTACAAAATGTTTAAATGAAATGTGAATTTGAAGCAAATTTAGTGTTGGGGAAAGTTTGCTGAGTTTTGTTACAATATGTCATCTCGGAAAAAAACAACAAACATACTAATAAAACTAAACCAAAAATACTGTGTAGGTTTTAGTAATTTTGCAATGCAGCGGTAGAAGTAGCTGACCAAATGCCCTGGAGTTATGTTTGGGTTGCTAGGTAACAGAATAGCTTTGCTGGAGTTGCTAGGTAACGGACTGGGGTTTGCTACCGTTGCTAGCTGAGGGGCACTTTCTGCTGATTTGTGACGCTACATTTCAGAAGGTTTTGAAACGGCTCATTTTTAAGAAACCTAGAAACCTTAACTGAGCGGACGGGCGTTTTTTTAAGCATTGTTTTCAGACACTTAAATGGAAGTAGAAAATTGAGCCTTTACATAAATAAATAAACAAAAAATAAGAAAATATATTAGTTTTTTTATCAGTCTCAATCAAATGAACAAGAGAAAATCGTCTGCAATATATTTTTATTAACAACTGCAGACTTTTAAGACGTAGTTTGCACTAGAATGTTATATATTGTGTAAAAAGAGCTTCAAAAAGTAATGAAACAGTTTTTCAGATGATCTTGACTTTAAAGCAATGATCTGACTTGGTGAGGTACATTAGATAGTGGATTTTTCCATTAACAATGCCTTTATTAATGTACTAAAGTTTGTCCTTGAAGTTGACGAGAGCCTGACCAGACACTCCAGAAGGCCACGGCTCTAGACACACAATTTAAATTTGATGGAAAGCAGGTTAGAGATGGATTGCACAGATTTCTTTCCCCCTTCTCAGCACGACCACAGTAACCACGTTAGCAGCGAGACAGGGCTCTTCAAATTAATTATACACAGAAACTTATTCTCTCCTGCCACACCATCAGCATACATCATTGGGCAAATTTCGCTACCTTTTCTGCAGTTCAGGTAAGCGATTATGACAGTAGGAACACCGAAGAGCCAAAAATGAGACTGAAAATGAAACTTTCAGCATATATATCTGCTTTAACCTAAGTTCTGTGAAACCAGGCGGTGTAAACATGGCACAAGGGAGGGATATTTAAAATAAATAAATAAATAAAAAAACACAAAGCAAGAGCAGAAGGATCTGTCTTATGCTGGAATGGTGCAGACGCAGGGGTAGTGCTGTTCATTTAATGCAAGGTTAGGCAGACTGAGCTGATGAATGGACTGTCGGCGAGAGAACAAAAGCAACCGTTCAATCACAGGACAGGAGAGGCAGCAGCTACCCTCTTACCAATCCCAGAGCACTGGTCCAGGACCAGTTTACCCGTCACACGTTATACCCCTAACTACCGGTAAAACGCTACGCCTGTTCTGACAACAGATCAGTATTGTAAAGGTGGAAATGTGAAGAAGAAGAGGAAATAAAAGTGAAAAATCTACAGAAGATTTGTTTTTGTGTGTTTAATTAGAACAGAAAGAAATCAGCTACAAAAAAAAGGAAGTGAAGGTAAACTCAACACGCCCCGCCATGTGATCGAATCATCCGTTTTGCTGCGCTGGACTCCAAACACGTCTGGACTTTAAAGTCTAGAAATAGAATTGGGATGTTTTCAATTACAGAGCAGAGAAGACAGGAAAAATGAGAGGATGTTTACGAATCCCATTATATCCAGCAGCTTCACCCAGAGAGCACAGGCCAGATAATAACTACGTATTGATTGTCCATTAAACCAATACACCCGACAGTGCAGCACAAAAACAAAAAACAAAAAAACACTACAACACAAAGCCGTTTGGACACAATGAGGTCTGTTGCAGACTGATCACTTCACACAGCGTCAGGGTCTACAAAACTGGAGCTACTCTGTAGTTACTGCTTGCATTGTGGAGAGAAATGTGGCTGACACACAGAGGGAAGATGCTGCCAACAACCCACAAAATACACATAGAAACTCGTTTTCACAATCTGCTTTTACTGGACCATACATCCCAACACTGACATTCAATCAAACGTCTAAGACGTATTGTTAGTTTAGTTTCATTACAAAATTGATAAAAATATGCATAAATATGAGGAGAATAACAAAAGTATTCATAACCCTTTTGCCATTGCTCTGTAATGGGGATTTTCTGCAACACACTGCAAAATCTTACTAAGTATTTGTATCCAGTTTCTGTTGCAACTACACTGACTCCACAAAACCAACTTATAAGTAACTTTTCAGTCAAATCAATCAACATTAATTTAGACGGCCGTTAAAGTTATAATTTGTTATCCATTTATCTAAATGTTTTACTTTGTGCGGATCCTGATCTTTGACATACTTCCAGTCGTTTGATTTTAGACTGTCTATTGGCTAATTTTTACTTATCCCTTTTCCTATTTTTTTTTTTTTTTTTGATATATGAACTTGTTCTAAGTCAGTAAGTCTTTAATATTGATTTTAAAAAGTACTAGTTTCAATTGGAGATTATTTCATTTACAAAAGGCATTTTTCCAACATTACATGTGAAATAATCTGTCTGTGGAACTAGTACTTTTTATCAATATTAAGTAGTTATTGACCTAAAACAAGCTCATATTTCTTCCTAAAAAGTTACTCATGAATTAGTTATTATTTCATGTGTTCTAATGTATTTATTCTAGAAACCAGACCACAAATACTTGGTTTGATTTTGTGTTTTTTCACAAATCATACTTCACAAAATCAGTGCTTCACTGCAGCATACTGCTGCAGTGAAGCACTGTTGGATACACTTATCAAATAATATAAAATTAACATCTTAAAAGTATACAGTGCGTTATTGATCTGATTTTTGCTTGATATTAATGCTGTCTTTACAGAAAATTAAAGTAGGTTTGAAAAAACTCATGTACCATGAATTTGCAGTGACAATTGCTTAAACCTCAGTTTAAAATAATATATTTATGCTTCCAGTTAATACACACTTATAAGCTTTGCCCTATAAACACTGGCCATTATTTGTAAGACCTTTTTAAAGTCACATTTACTAATATCTCTGATTCCAGCTGACAGCATCTTGAAACCAAACATTCAATCATGTTGTTAATCAATCATTCAATCATCTTTTTACACAACATTTCTGGTAAATGACAGGTGAAAAAAACGTGTTTCCTGCTACATTTTCTTTTTTTTTATGTTTGTGACACACAATAAAAAACTTAGACCAAGATATTTGCTCAGATAACATTTCTGCAGCGTTAAATAATATAAAAAGCTAGTTAAATAGTTGCTTTCTTCTCAAGTTTCTTCTCACCACTTTTAATCTCCTCCGTGATTAAAAGTGGTGATAATAAGGTGAATATCTGTTTGTAATTCTTACCGTGCAGTCTGTGGTTTTTGTTATCTTTAGCAGGAAATCTGTAGTAAACTCCAGCTCTGACAGGCACACTGTGTTACAGTCCAATGTCTGTTGAAACAAAGCAAATATAACGACAGCAAATTAAACAAAACGGTAAAGAACAGCAGATTAAACAATACAAGACAAAGCAAAAAGATAAAATGGATTTATAAAAACACAATATCAAAAGAAACTCAACAGAAAAGCAGGGTAGTCAGAAGAAACCTATGTCTTTCATAAAAACTGCTGCTTCACACAGCAATTGGTGGCAAAAGTGACCCTAAATAAATTGATTCTCATTTATTTGATGGTTTTTCTTACCATAAAAAGATTGATACTACAGTTGTGTGTAAACAAGGTTAATATTGTCACAACTAATGTACACTGATCTAATGTTTCTCTGTGATATCCTGAAGAAGGTTCCAGTTTGCAGCTTTGAAAACATTTTGGTCCTGATTTTATTGAACGTGTTTTATGGAGGCCAAATTTTTACAAATCAAAGTTCCAGATTGGAGGAAGACACAGTAATTATGTGTATATGTTTTAATTTTAAAATAAATGAGACAAAAGAGCTGTATGCTGAATGAGAACCTATATATAAAGCCAATTTTGAGCATTTTCAGAAAAGTCCACAGAGACCTGAAATGATAACACAAATGCACCGATCCGATAACATCTGAAACGGTATTGATATTGAAACCAAACCTGGGTTGGGTATCGGTGACAATATGTCCAGATCTATTCAGTCTAATTCTATACTTTCTGCACTGAGCTTTATTTTGCATTTTACATATTATGTAAAATTCCTAATTGCACTTTTTGATAGGCGTGTGACAGACTACTCTCACATGTTTGACCAATTGTTTTTGTCAGTTTCAGTTTCTTTGTTATTAATTTTTACATTGGGTGTTTATACTTCTAACTGAACTGACTGAACAAATAAAAACTGTTTTCACATTCTTGACCAAACTTGTGAAGCCATTTGTGTATTTAAGTTATCAAATACATTTGTGATTAAATACATTTACGTTTGCTTAAAAGAAAGCAAAAACATTTTAAGTCAATTAAACCATTTTTTCTCTATCGGATCGGCATCAACCAATACTAAACCTCAGATATCGGTATCGGAAGCTGACGGAGATTCCTTGCATTTAAGTGGCAGCAAGTTAACATTTCTGAAGTTAAACAGTTCAATTTATTTTCACTGAGGTATAAAAAAAAATCCTTCATCTGTTCAGTGGGAATTTATAATTCCACAAAACCTCTTTCTCTCAATTTTCCGGAATTGCAGCCAGCTCTAATGGAATGCTACTGGATCGTATCAACGGGAGGCAATAGATGAGAGTCCTTGTAATTTGGGCAGAGGGGGTGACTATTTGTCACTTGAGGGGAGAAGCTATCGATTAGAGGATTCAAATTCCATTACATCAATGTTCTCCCCTCATTCATCACCCGCCCTGATGGCTGGAGGACGCAACACTTATCAGAGGCGCTAACTAGCAAAGGAACACAACTCCGGCGCCGGAAGAAGGGCTTTTCTGGGAATTCTTTGTTCTTACATACGACGCGGTTTCACTGGGTTTGTTTGTGGGTTATATCTCAGAGAAAATCCTGCAATCGGTTTGTATTTGAAGCCTACCGAGCGTAACGAAGGAACTTAAACAAGGATTAGGCAGATCCATCATCACAAATACTTCCTGAAACTCCAGGAGCCTCTCTCTTGGTCCAGAGCTAACTCTGGTTCTCATTTTACGTATGTTTCTGTCTCAGCAAAGCACACCAGGAACTTGCACAACTGCTTCCCACTGCATTGGTGTGATTTCCTTTTAAATAATCAGGATTTAAGTTCGCTGAGGCTGCTGTTTAGACCGCTTTAACCCAACTCTTGTTCATTTGTGTAGAAAGTCTGGTTTGTTTGTAGAGGTGTGAATGAGCTCTGTTGCGGACCAAAAAAGTGAACCCTGGTCCGCTCCACCTACAAACCTAGTGCAGTTTGAATATATATGTGAATGCCAAGACAACCAGAGCAGGAAGTGGACTACAGCGCATGGCACTCTGGGTAAATACAAACAAAACAAATGCGACAGTCCAACGCCAGCGGGAGAAATGGTTCATGGCCTTTTCTTATTTCTTATTACTGTGTGGAGAGATTCTGATTTTTGGATTGTCAGGATGTTTACCTGTACAACAGCAGGTTCAGAGATGAGTGTCTCCGCCTGCACCACTTCCACCACCGCCTCAGGCACCACCACCGTCTTCATGCATGCCATATTGAAGCCATATACGTCTTCCCAGAATGCAATGTGGTCTTGGTGCTTCTGTGCGTCTCCCACAGCTGCCAGGCTGATGTTGCAAAGATCTGGATACACTGGAATAAGAGATAAAAATGACACACTTTTAAAGACAGGTCAAAACTTTATTCCTTTATTTCACTAAAAAACTATTAATTGAGAGAAATACAATTAAATCTCAAGTTTAAAAGCATATTATTCAACTCAGAGAGATCAAAACTATTTGCAAACCTCAACAACTGTAAAACTAAAAATAGTCGTTGGGCCCAAAAGTGGATCTGTTCTGGAAAATGCAAAACCAATTCTACAAACTAAAAACAAACTAAAAAAACAATGTTTCAATGATATGTACCAGTCCGGTTTCTATACAGAAAGTATCTGTATTTTGTTTATGTATTTAAGGATCCCTATTGGTCTCTACCATACTAGAGACTATTTTTCCTTGAATCCCTCTAAAATGATTTAGATTTTAGATGTATTCCAGTCTGCCAATGCTTTTATTTAAAATAAATTTTAAAAAATTTTTTTAAAAAGCCCTGTAATGTAGCCTAGTTTATTAAATGGGTGTACCACCAAAAGTTACTGGATGTTTTCTGGTGCTATGTAGTGGTAAATTCAAATAAAAGAAAAAATGTGTTTATTAAAAGGTGAACATTTTGTGTTGCTTAAGTTTTCTAATTTAAGATTATTTTAATTTGTTTATTTTTTATTTTTGATGAGTGAAAATTTCACCTTGATTTTGTTTTAAGAACATCAACATCAACTGGTGAATTGTGTCTGTGCTATTCTTAAATTGTGGCCACAGAGAATCATTTTAAGGGCCGCAAATGGTCCCCGAGCCACAATTTGGACACCCCTGTTGATATCCAAGTCAGGGAAAAAAAAAAACATTTAAATAAAATAATTTAAAGATTTCATTTATCATTGTTGTCAGGACATACCAGACAACAATGAATTAATCCATTAAGATATTTATTTTACGCTAAACAAAAGATCATTAATCATAACTAGAGGAATGGGAAGAAAGTTTTAGTCTGAAAAAGTCAATTCAGTGATGAGTTTGTTTTTTTTTAATATCAACAAATATAATGACTAACAAACCATTTTATAAATTCAATCATGGAACAGTCGGGCATGCAGTGGGTGTGGACATTTACATCAATTTTATGAATGCGCCGTAATGACTGTATCCATCACATGTGAACAAAATATGGCCTGATGACCACTTTGTCCTACTTTAATTTTTCATACTTTATGTTGCACAGCTCATCTCAGAAACAATAGCGCTCAGCTTTGCCTCAGACTGCAACATACGGCGAACTAAAGCTCTTATAGTAACACAGAAATCGGTTTTTATTTCAGTGAAAGAAAAATGTGTTTGTTTTTTATTTACATTATTCACCTGGCTGATAGACGACATCTAAAAGTTACAAACTATCTGAGATTAATACACTCTTTTAATTTGACTGGATAAATTTGTAACAGAAAATAGATTGTGTATACATTTATGATACCCTATAAAGTTGTTCTCTCCATACATAGACATACTTTTTATATAAATGTCTAAGATTTGCATCATATTTCAGGCTATAAAGAAACAAACAAAAAGGTAATTTTAATTTGTTTAAAGCAAACGGTTTACAAAAATGAAAGAACATCAAAGCTTTAATCAGTTCCTGACAAATCGAGAAATATGTCAAACTTTGAGTGTAGCTATTTCCAGGTAATAAACCATTTCCTATAGAGGAACAGAAAATAACATTAATAAAGATAGACATTAAAATTAATTAGTTCTGCATTTTGGCAGGACAAAAAAAGAAATTGCCACCAGTTGAATTAATTTGTATCGTTTTATGTTTGTGTTGAAAAATATATGCACATTCTAACATAAAAAAAAACTTTGGAAGCGTGTTTCTCTCATTGCTGTAGGACAACAAAGTACAAAGCGGTTTAAATTATTAGATTCTTTTTAGCCTTTATTCCATGCTCGGCATAATATACTAAATAAGAATAGAGAAAATTTTTAAATCAGTCAGAAAAATGCAACCCACTTTCTTTTCTTTATTGTCCTCTCAAGGCTTCAGGGTAAGAGTAATAATAAACCTTTACAAAATCAATAATAGCATTTAATTCAGTAGCGAAACTAAATTATTCCCAAAGAAATAAAAAAAAAACAAAGATACAAACAAAAGGTATGATTAATGGCTGCACCACTACCCAAAACATCAGTGAAGTTATTCTGAAATAAAACAGGAATGCAAGCAAAAATAGGTAAAAAAAAATAAACAAGTGGCAGATTATTTAAGTTTTATTATTTCAGATGCAAGAGTTTTCTGAGATTTGAAACTTCTCTTTGATCCCTTTGGTTTTAGATTGTTAAATATTTGTTTCTTAAATAAAATATATTAAAAAAAAAAAAAAAAAAAAAAAAATAAGCCTGGTTGGACAATGTCATAAGATTAATTTATGTGTTTTTTGTTATTGTTTTGTCTTTGTAATCTCTTTGTGTAAATTACCAAATGAATAATTTATGACCTAAAATGAACATTAAGTGCAAACTTTAATGTTTGGTCATTGGAGTTTCACATCAGAATACTCAGATCTGTTGTGAAAAGGCTTGAACGGTTAATATCCTTGGCGATTAGACACAAGATGCTGGAAGCCAAATTTATTCCTGCTGTGAAGCAACATTAGCCAACACCAACAGCCTGACTACTTTCATGACCATAAGTCAAAACTAAACCAATTTAAATGTAGGAAGAATGCAAAACAAAGTCAAATGATTTCAATAAAGATTGGAATAGGATATAATATTGTTATATTTACATATTATGATAGATATGATAGGAAAACCAAAAACATAAGGAGCTTTTGGACCACAGAAATATTTTTTCTTGGATTCTTAAAAAATAAATAATTGAAGTATAGACTTTTTATGGCTGCACCAAATAAAACCTGTATGGTGAAAACATTGAAACAAAAACAGATAAACTTGGTTTAGGACATTTTCTAGAAAAAGCATGGAAATCTTTGAAATTTCAGAGTTTCAAAACTAAATATTTCTGACTTTCAAAACTCAAAAATTTCCAAGTTTTTTTCCAAAGCATTTTTTAAAATTAATCTCAAAATTAACCTAAAATTGATTTTTCTAGCAAATTTTGGATTTTTTCAACTCTGAAATTTTCACCTTTTTTCTCATAAATCTGTGAGGTTCAGCTAAAAATATTTTTTCTAGCACATTTTCAACCAAAAACACACAAAATAACGAAATGTTTTACATCTTTTTATGAGCAAACTAAATGATGTAATATACTACAGTTAACACATCGATTGTTACATCTTTTCAAACTTTTTAACTGTTAACAGTTGAAAAGACTGTATTAAAACAAAGAATATTTGGGAGAGACGATGAACACCTTAAATTTGACAGCTTGCACAAGCAGCTTTCTTCAAATACTTTAGAAATATTCTCAGCCCCATGATGATTGCATCTTGAATCATGAATGTCGCTGTGACTAGGGATGCACCGATCCACTTCTGTTCACTCTCAATAAAATATCAGAGGTCTAGCATCAGCCAATACCGATCCGATGAGAAAAAAAACATCACTGAATCAACTTAAAACCTCTCTTTTTAAACATAGACAAAAATGTACTGAATTACAAACTTGTAGAATCTGGTGCAGAATTTCAAGAACATGTAAAACATAAACAGGAACAATTCTCCTTTCAAATGGTTCAGAAATGCAATTAGGAATTATAAATATGATGTAAAATAAATAAAAAAGCATGATGTCGCTCAGAGCACAAAGCGTAGAATTAGATTGAATAGAGCCGCCCTTATGGGTCAGGAACATTGCAACGATGCCAGATCTAGAATTTCTTTCGATATATGGACCGATACGGATATTAATATCAAATCACTGGATCTCCAAGTGTGGCCCTGAAGTACTTTGTTTGAATCCCTTTGAATCCCCAACTTTTCAACAGATTTTGAAGATTTAGTAATATAAGCCATGCATGTAAGATATTTTATTTTTCATTCCAAGTTATGCGTGAAGAGCCTAACATGATGTGTGAAAGGACAGTAACAGACAACTTATAGCCTCCCTTATTAACTGACCCTGACTATCGCCATGTTTACTGATAATGTACTCAATTATTTACACACGCAAACAGAAGCTTTGTCAGCTCATGTTTTTCTGACTACAGACCCGAGTGAGTAATGACGCGACTGACTGGTGAAGGTGTAGGTGCAGAGTAGGCAGAATCAGGACAGGACTGTCTGTAAGAAAGCAAGAGCGATAAAGCGACAAACGCGGGCGTAATGTGCAGAAATATGGAAAAACGAGGAAGAGTAGCATCAATAGATTCATGGCTTTGACATCTGCGTCCTTCTCGATTCGCTGCTCACAGGCCGTTTGTCAAGCGCCCCACTCCCCTTCACCCCCACCCTGCACTTTAGCTGTGTTTGCCCCTCTCCAGCCCCCATCCCATTGGTGGCCTGTAAAAGAGAAAAAAGAAAGTGCAGGAAGGGGGGGCTATCGTACAAAACAGATCTCTTTTCCCTGGACACTGTACTGTGCCAGGCATGTGGGGACACATTTCAAGATGAAGGGAAGTTAATGTTGTAGGGAAAATGGGGGAGCTGCTGTAACTCTGCTCTAATGTAGCTTAAACACACATATAGCAGCATCGCTGCAGGCCTGGACTAATAACTCAGCACAGGCATGTGCACAGACACTTTAAGTCTAAAAATACTCGTTGGAATAAAACTGGAGAAATCCAACACAGCACAGCGACTTAATGGATTTGCAATTTTTTCAGTATTGCACTCAACTTTATGTGGCTTGTAGATAAACTAATACAACATGGAGGATCTTCACTCAAAGCAAATAGTGTTTCCTGCATGCAAACATAGCAAAATTTTATTATCTTGCACATAATGTGGTAAATATAGGTGATTTAACAAAGTTTCCATCATTTATTGGATTTATTTTGAATCTGAAATGTCTCCAGTTTGTGTTTTCATTAATAAACTCTCTTTATTTGACGTAATTTTGTTTTCATTTGGTTACACTGCAAAAACACAAAGTCTTACCAAATATTTTTATCTAATTTCTAGAGTAAATATCTTGGGATTCTTGAAATTAGATCAAATTAGCTTACAAGTAAATTTCCAGTAATATTTGGAAGATTGTTATATGTCAATAATTCCTTAATATTGATGAAAAAAGTTCTACTTCCACTGGAAGATTTTACTTTTAACAATACATTTTTTCCTTAATTAAAAAACTCTGCCAGTGGAAATCATCCATCGATAAGATGAATTAGTTTGTATTTCACTCTGAAAAATTACATACAAGTTAGTTATGTGTTATTTTAAATTCGATATTTGCACTAAAAACTACTATTCTACTATATAGAAAGTTACTCTGATTATTGATCAGATGAACTTATTTGTTTTTGGTAAATTTCCAGTTAATGTACTTTCTTTTAAAACATACTATGTTTCATGTTCAGAGTAGCAATGTACATGCTCAGGACGATTAATTGAACTTAGATGAAAACATATGCAAAGGTTTCTGCATTGAGAAAACTCTAATCCATAAACTTTTTAAATAATGGCTAGTTCAGTGAATCTGCCAAAAGTACGACAAACTGCAAAAACACAAAATATTACCAGCAATTCTGGTTTCTAGAGCAAATATGTACGCTTCAGATCATCTATTTGTACTTTACTTAAACAGTGGGAAAAAATACTCTTAACAATATGGACACTTTGGGGTTGGGGGCTAAACAATATTAATTGGAATTTACTTCGACAACAACAAATCGGAACTGTTACCATAATTAGAAATTTAGCTCGATAAATGATAAACGACACAATAAATCATATCAATTCTCCAAAATTCAACCCAAAAGCTGCAACTGAGAAAAAAATGGGGAGTAAAATTCTGGGTAAAATTGCCATGAAAGCCTCACGACTACACCAAAAATAATTTCTTTGTCAGGAAATAATTTCTACACGTTAAACCACGGCCCTCTTCACAACCCTCCACTTTCAACGTGACCGTGAACTTTGCTTATCGGACTTCTCCTCTACTTTGAAGTAAGACACGGTGTGTAAAAAGAAGATAACGTTTCAATGTGAATAGGATTTTATTAATAAATAGCATTTATTTAAAACATAATTGATATTTACTTTTATGGTCATTTAAAATGTTTATTACGGTAGGCTGCTCTGACAAAGAGCTACAACACGGCTGTTGAAAATATTTTTAAAAAAAGTTATTCAGCACTAAGTTAGTGTTTAAGTTAAGTTTTACTTGTAGATTCAATTATATTCTGAGAGAACTTTCTCTACTGCAGCTGGGGAAGTTAGTTCTTCTGGAAGATTGGAGAAATCGTTCCATAGGAGACTGGTCTGGACGGTGCTCTCTTCATGGCTACTGTCTTGAAATTAAGTCTTCTTCAAAGCAGAAATTGAGTTTTCAAACTCAATTGTCTCCTTTTCACAGCAAACTTCCCCAGCCGGGGAAGGTTCGAAAAGAAAAGCGGCAAAATCTAATATTAATATCTACTTTACCTTTAACCATTTGAAGCTTTGAGCATTAGACCCAGGAAGTGACAGTGAGCTCAGACCATCAACATCTACTTCATGGAGAACCATACATTGACCTCTGACCTGTACGCTTTTGTCCCACTCGGGTCATGTCTCACCCGTCCAATCTTCCTTTCGTGCACATTTGTCTCTATAGGTGCTTGTCATTCTGGCTGCCCCTGTGCGTGCGTGTGTGTGTGTGCGTGAGTGGGCGTGTGTGTGTGTGAGTGTGCGTGCGTGCGTGTGTGTGAGTTGTTGTGTAAGTGTGAACCTTCTCATGTCCCAAGGAGCCAGTAAAGGCAGTGAGGTGGAACCGTTTCCCAGCATGGTCACATTTGGCACAAACCGTTACATTTGTGCCAGTGATGTGATGACAAAAGAAAAAAAAAAAAGAATTTCAAAGTGTGTCAAGTTAATATCTTTGAGTTCTTTATGTTACCTCATATTCTCCATTAAAAATGCCCATTTTCTTATTCAGTAGACAATCATATTTAAGGCAAGCTGCTACTGAGGAAAACCTAGAGAGATCCAGCTAAATGACTGAATATAAATTTTATTTATATTTGAATTTCTCCCACTTTTTCTAGTCCTAGCTATCAAAATATATTACAGGCTTGGACATTGCCCATTAACCGCTATAGCCAGTGTTGCTCACCTTCGGGCACCATTACTATATTCACAACACTAAAATGTTAAAATGCAAAATGAGCCAGAATTTGTCACAAAAATGGTTCTGAAGTCCTTAGATTTGTATAAAGTTTGACTTAAATTAAAGCTGAGAAAATTGGAAATGTTTTGGTAAAAATATGTTTTCATTTAAAAACATAAAACTAAGTTGTTTTGTCATTAGTGCTGCTTTTATATTACCTCAAAATATTTGCCTTTTTTCTACAGCAAACGAGAATTGAAAAATATAACATTAGTCGCAGCCACAAACAAATTGAATATTTATATTTTACAAAACACAAACATTAAATATTTATACCACTTACCTGAACCGCCGTCAGCCAAGTAACAGTCTCTGGCGTACAGGACAGAGTCCAACATGGATTCAAAGAGCAAGAAGTAACCCTGGCGTTAAAATAAATAAAATCCATAATTACTACATGAAACTTAAATTTAGAGCTTCAAAAGTGAACAAAACAAAAATGTAACTCAAACTTCATGATCGGATTAATAAACCTGAACAATAAATCATTGCGATAAATTATGTTTTGGGACAATTTTCAAGTGGTATAACTGTAATACCATAACAAAACAAGAATATATTCTTAAAGATCAATAAACTTTAAATTTTAATTAACATTTAAACACTGGCAGTGGAAGACATTTTAAATATCCAAAATAAATAAAACGACAGAACCAACAAATACAATGAATTATGAAACCTTGTAAACAAAATTATCCTTCAAAAAAGACCAAAACACCAGATTGAAGACTTTTGTCATCCAGTCTTTTATAGAAAAAGAGAAAAGAGAAACCTTAAATTGTGCAAATGGAAACTGTTCAGCTGGTTTTAATTTATCAAGAGATTAATTGATTCATTGTGACAGGGGCCTAGAAATAAGTAAGAATGTAAAAGTTTGGGATCCAAAACTTAAGACTCTTACAGGTTTTAGTAGAACAGTCTGATGTACAAATCTTTCATTAATGGAACATTTCTATTGGCTCAAAATTAATTAAATAATCCCAGATACTTCAATTTATCTGAGGTTATTTAGTACAATGGTGTAGCCATTGTACTTTAGTCTAGGAATGATAGTAATGTGGGTTTGTTTTGATCCAAAATGCTCCGATAGTCTCCATATCACTATTGGCTGTAAAGCCCAAATGGCATTTATTCATGAGCTTAAACATGATTATAATTGATTAACAAGCTTCTCTTTAACTTTATTTAAAACATGATTTAGGTTTGGTACATCAAGGTTGCTCTGTTGCCATTCTTCAAGGCAGATGATTAATGAATGACTTAATATGTAGTTTTAAATTCAGCATTACCACAGACATTTAAATTAGCAGTAGCTGTGAATTGGGTGCTGCAGCCACGTGACCAGAGCTCTAAAAATTTGACCCTGAGTTGCCCTTGTGTTCTGCTCCAGAAGACAGCACATTAACCGTGGTATTATTCCATTAATGCTGAAATTGAGTTCTGTCTACCTCTCGTAGGCTCCTGCCTGAGTGGCAAATAGTGCTGACAAATGGCTTTTTCTACCTGCTGCCCCCCAGCAAATGTACAAACCAATCAGATCAGCCTTTCCTGCTGAAGTTCAGCCCAAAAATATGTTCTTTTTCAATATTTGTTACAACTTATGGGAGGACATATCGCCTCCATCTGGGATGAGAAGATGGAGTAACAATAAATTGCCCCAGAATTTATCTTGATAAACGACAATATTGTCATCTTGAAACCATTTCTAGCTATTATAATAACAATATAATATGAATGCAAGTACACCCTCTCAAAGATAAATAAACTTTAATTCCCAAAGAACACATAACACTGGAACTGGAAGACATTTTAAATCTCCAAACTAAATAAAGAACCAAAATAAATGGGCTGTGAAGTCTCAATAAAACAAAACTGGCATTAAAAACATTATGGCATTAGGCTCAGGCAGGGAAAAAACTCAAAACTGCCAGTTAGGACTTTTGTTAAATGAAAAAAAAAAATTGTACAAACGAACCACTTTGTACTATGTGTTAAAGGCTTGCAGCATTTTTCAAAATGGCGGCTTTAAGCAAACTACACCAACAAAAATGAATAATCTACGGTCAGTACTCAACTTCAGCTGTTACAGCTAGAAACTAGAGATCAGGCCTGAAATCTGATATGAACCTTCAGAGTCACATAAAGATGGTTACAAAGTCAGTCTTCTATCGCCTGAAAACTATAATATCCACCACAAAACTGGAACAAACTTCCAGAAAGCTGGATAACAGCCTCGAAAAATCAAGGCTGGAACCCCAAATGTCTAAAGTTGCCTTTCATTAGTTGTAAGTGAAACACTGATCAACATATTTGATTGATGATTTTGTTGACAAAATCTAATGTCTATTGCTGGTGACTATATGATGTTTTTATGATAAAAAAGCTCTTTTGACTGCCTTGTTTTTGAAATTTCCAACACAAATGAGCTTGACTTGACTTTGAAATGAACAACAATATGTTTACAATTCAGGGATTCAAACTGGTACACAAGCAGAAAGCTTGATCAAGTGATACTTACCACCACAAAGTTCCTGTTTTACTGCAAGAATGAAATGAATGGTTATTGAAAAACATTAAAATCTGTTGAAATTTAGAGATCTGATTAAATCTAACTGGTTGTGGAGCTGAGGAAATAGTTCACAACCTCAACATGAGAGAGCAGATCAATCTAAGCTGGATGTTTACAGCTTTATAGTGAGACAGCTGATTAAATTTAGCCGCAACTCAACAGTCAAAAGAAAAGGATGGCTTGAGCTGCTTTTGGGAATCCAATACCTCTACTTTCTCTAGAGTGGAGGGAAAGAGGGACAAGGAGAGGTGAGGGCCAGGGTAGGAGATAAAAACTAAATGAGGAGTGTGAGTGTGTGTGAAAGGATATATGATTAAAGACATAGTGGAGAGTGGGAAGAGGGGCGATAGTGAGAGAATGTGGTGGGCAGCAGAACAGTAACTCAATGAGATAAGAGCCTTATTATTCAAATAAATACAACATTTTACTGGAAGGAGGAGTCAAACACTCTGATTTATAACCCCAATACCAAAATCTTCACCATCTCTGTCATGGGCTGGAGCTGATAGTGATGACAGTGATGAAGCTGATATAACAATCTCCTCCTCTGTGAGGTGATAAAGAGAAACATTCTGTCTTTTTATCAACGCTGGACCAGACCCAAGCCAAAGTCAGGCCCACGGACTGTCTACTGCTGACTGCTGTGGTCCAGTCAACGTCCTTACCAGCTGAGCGGATCGTTTTTAAAACCTTCACACGGTCTCGTAATTTAGAGCCCAATTTCACGGGACACTGGTTCATGAAGGAAAGAGGATATAAGAGGTATGCCTGAAAGCACAGTCACACCTTATTTTTATCATCAACAATCTTACTTGGCCATCCGGAAAGTGACATGTCATACACAGAACCCTAATTTATGCACCTGCATTGTAAACAAAAAAACGTAAAGAAATGTACAGGCATCAGTGTTCGGACACTAAATATCAACAATAATTAGCCAGCAATGAACATGTGATGCTGAGGATTGGGGTCACTGAAGAAAACTCTTAGAACTCAGAGTTTAGATATTTTCTGAGAATTTTGACATGCATCTCAGGATTCTGTATTGTTTGAAGGTCATAATTCCCAGATTAAAGTCATAATTCTGAAAAAGAAAGTCATAATTCCGAGATTAAAGTCATAATTCTGCAAAAGAAAGTCATAATTCCGAGATTAAAGTCATAATTCTGAAAAAGAAAGTCATAATTCTGCAAAAGAAAGTCATAATTCCGAGATTAAAGTCATAATTCTGAAAAAGAAAGTCATAATTCCGAGATTAAAGTCATAACTCTGAAAAAGAAAGTCATCATTCCGAGATTAAAGTCATAATTCTGCAAAAGAAAGTCATAATCCTGCAAAAGAAAGTCATAATTCCGAGATTAAAGTCATAATTCTGAAAAAGAAAGTCATAATTCCAAGATTAAAGTCATAATTCTGAAAAAGAAAGTCATAATTCCAAGATTAAAGTCATAATTCTGAGAAACAAAAAGTCAGAATTTTGAGATTACAATCATAATTCTGTGAAAAAGTCATAATTCCGGGATTAACGTCAGAATTATCAGGAAAAAAAATAATTATTAGTAAATAAAAGTCTCAAGAGGCCATAATCGTCTTCTGTATGACACTAATTGAAGTCACAAATGAAAAAAAGAAGGCACCATCAAAATCAGATGCTGCTTTAGTTAGTGTTTGGCTACTAAAAACAAAGACAGTCCATTCATTTTCAGGAACATTTCCCATTTTGCCTTTAGTCTACTTCTGATTGGTTAACGATCCCATCGTGACGACTCCTCTTCTAGAAGCAGAATGAGTCCTGAGAGATTCGATCACAAAGACGCGTTTTTCCTGTCCGATTCAGCTATGATACATGTTTCTGCTTGCATCACACCTTTTCCTGTTTTTGTCTAATTTTTACTAGATGTCGACAACATTTACCATAAAACATAGAAAAGATTAAATCCATCAGTAAACTGGTCGTTTTTGTAAAAATACTTCCTGAAATCAATAAACTATCTGAATGGCTAAGCAACACAGAGGAGCAGAGGCGTTACTGTGGGCCAATGACTCCCTTGGCAGATGGCAGTGTAGCCACTGTGCATTTGCATAAAAGCGACTAATGAAAACCTAATGACAATGGGCCGAAACAGCTTATACACATTAACATTAGCATATAAAACGCATTCCCACGGGGGAGCTAGCATTTACATACACAGCTTAAGTATACAAAAATAAACACAAAATTGCAAACACTTTTATTTTTATGCTTTTCTGTTGAAATTACATGTTTTTTTATGTCTTATTTAAGAACAGGTACCCGCAATGAGAAGAACTTCAAAACTCTTTTAGTTATTCAAAGATAAATGAACAAAAATGTCATCAATCTTTAGGAAAAAGTGTCTGAAAAAAATCCGCGTCAGCACTTTTCACTTTCACTGCCTCCCCGCTCTCCTTTTGCGTTCAGCTCTCATCTTCCTCAATTACAGCAGATCATCATCACGTCCAGTCCCAGGAGGGGCCGATCAAAACAAAAGCAGCTGAATAAAACGCATGAGTGTGTTTGTGTGTGAATGGATGTGTCTGTGTGGGAGCAGCACAGGACTGGATGGGGAGACGGGATTGTTTCATGCTTCACTGAATACTGATGGAAGCAGCTCCGTCTCCGTGCTCCTCTTCCATTCCAACATATATGATCAGATTCTTAATTAGCACCATCACATTACACATATGCTAAGATACGATGTAGCTTGGCAATATCATCAACTAAACAACATTTAGTTTAGTTGATGCAAAAGTAGAAATACGATGGTATAAGTTTAAATCTTGAATTATAAGTTAGTAGACAAAAATGTCCAAAAAACACTATGAAAGAATTTTATTAAATGCTAATTTAGAAAAAAACATAATTCCTTTGCTCTCGTTTTGCCAACACTCCTAAAATTGGATCAGATTATGAGTTCACAAAGTTGTTGTGAGTGTCTGACATGAATTTTGGAGAAGATTGCCTTGAATGATCCTTCCCACTCGTGTTTTACCACCAACTGGAAGCGGATAACGTCTAAAAACAACCCTTGCTTCCTCTAGTCTCAGTTGTGTGTCTCATCCATCATATCACTGATAAAGTCCAACTTTATCAATGATATGTTAGGTCAACTATCAAACATCTGCGTCTGCACAGTCTCTTCTGAAGTGTGACTTGACTGACAGAAGAACTATAAGAGACCCGAGCAAAATTTACAGTTAATTAAAATTTTGTAATGCAAAAAAATATCAATAATAGTTTAGAGTCTTGAGGTTGGAAGTATGCCAATGAATCCTAATTAGGCAGACTTGTGACTCAGTAACCGTGTGTGTTTGTGTGTGAGCGTCTGAGTGACAAGATGAATGATGAATGCCTCGCTTTTCTTAGACAGTTCAAGGCTCCCGTTACATAATGTGACTAAAGGTGAAGAGTTTCCATTAATTGGACTTCACAAAATTACCAAACAAATATTCAGATCAGGAATACTTTGTTTTTAATCATAACTAACCTAACCTGAAGGATAATCTAAACTAGTAACAGAGAAGGTTTCTTGCTCCTGATTGTTTTCATAGTTTAAAAAAATTGGGGGAAAAAAGCATTACTACAGCTAAAGACTATTTTAGCTCATGTTGAGTAAATAGAGACCAAAATAACTTTACATTGAACAATATGTTCACAATCTTGAACATTGTTAACTTTTGCATTATTAAGATGTAAAGGACTTGCCTTATTACTGATACAAATCAACTTGATTGATTAAATTACCAGAGGTTTATAAAAAAATAAAATTCTATGTTGTTAACCTACTACATTTTTTTATACATGGGTAAATAATCAACAAAAAGTAATTACGACCAATATGCAATATGACACTCACCCATTTGCAGTTCAGCATTTATAACCACTATTATATATTTTTTAATTAAATTGAAAAATTCCAACAAGTCTATAAAAATAGAATTTGATTAAACTGCAAAAATGTTGCGTTCAGCAACAACAAACAAGATTGCACCATCTCGTACTCTAGAAGATTAATGTCTCAGCCAGATCTAGAGAAACTCATCCATGCGTTTATCTTTAGTCGCATTGATTACTGCAACAGCGTCTTCACAGGCCTGCCTAACAAATCAATCAAACATCTGCAGCTGATCCAGAAGCTGCTGCTCATGTTCTCACTAGAACCAGGAAGATAGAGCACATAACACCAGTTTTAGAGTCCCTCCATTGGCTCCCTGTAGCTCAAAGAATAGACTTTAAAATACT